>CM077032.1:39948006-40251776 GCA_039090855.1 Macrothele yani | reverse complement strand
TTAAATAAAATGCTATTTTGCATTTTAGAATAGTTAAATAAATAAAAATTGAATTAAAAATTTGTTATTCCTTATTTTTAGAATAGTTAAATAAATAAAAATTGAATTAAAAATTTGTTATTCCTTATTTTTCCTTATAATTTATGAAACTGTATCCAAAATTAGACAAAAACTTTCAGCTTTACCCTTTTGTTTTTCTTTTACAGCAACACAATTAGTTTCTGTAAAACCACCAATAGTTTAATTAGTTTATTTTAAAAATCTGGAATTCCATTGATGAATCCCTTTCCTTTCTTTCATAGAGCAGCACTTTTATAAAGCTTGTATTACAGTGCACGATATTTTTTTCTTAAAAACAAAAAAACAAACAAACACATATGTGTTTACAGAGCAATCTCTCACTGAAAGTTTAGGGTTCAGCAGATCATTTCTATCCCACGTCCTAATTTTTGAATTGCTTGGTGAAGGGACATATTTTCCAGAGCACTCTGGTATATCGATCGTTACGCAAGCTGCAAGAACTCTCTCACTTACGGTTTGTGATCAAGGAAATCACGTTTTTTTTTTTTTTAGGAGTGACATGTAATAACTTTTGATTTAGGTCAGTGTGTGTTTGTAGGTCTGCCGTGACGGTGTGTGTTTATTACCGGAAGGATTCCCTGAATCTCTCGGTGGAAACTCAAAGTTTTTTTGTATTTGCACATTACTAGTTCTTAATGTAAAACCAAAATGAATCAACAGTTGGTGCTATCAATAAAAAATAAATGTAATAAATATTGTTAGCATTATATTATCTAGCACTCACTATGTCTTTACATCCGTCAACAAAAATCACATTCCAGAGAAATCACAAGTCGGTCCTAAAAACGGATTTTTTTATGTTCTGGTGCAAATACCCTTGCATGTTTCAAGCACCTCCCGAAGAGAAACATGTTGCAATAATGTAAAATATCTCACATAATTTATTGTTGTCGAATTATTACTATAACGTGCACCACAAATTGTGTGTGTGGAATTCCAGAATACACAGTATACCTGTTGCTTGATTTCAGAATAAATCAAAATACTTATTGTAAACCATTCCATTTCCAATTTTGTGATTCATTTAATTTGTTAATCTGATCCCTTAAGCAAAAAGAAAAATAATCTAAATCGCTACTTCTACTGAAATTTTTCTTGGTGGCTCCATGATACTAGGTTGCAATGAGGACCACTACAAAGTTTAATTTGAAAACTGCGTCATACCTGATTCAGCACTTTTCCGTAAGCATGAAGGGATTAATTCCCCTCCTGAAAGGAAGTGACTGCATCCCAATAGAGAATGGGTTATTTTAGAAAACATGAAACTTTTGGTTCTTTGTGAAAGTGTTTCAATAGTTCATTACGCGAATAAGCAGTTTATTTTGTTGGTTTATATACTAAATACCTTTTCAAAGGAAAATTTAGGTACATGCACAACAAAGAATGAAACGGGCATTTTTATCCTGATTTACACTCAACACGTAAAATTAGAATTATATTTTTTCTCCTTACAAAATTTCTATTAACTCTATACGAATGACTCATTAGAAAAGAAAAAAAAACTCAAACTACTCCCCTTTTGTGAATATTTGCCTGTTTTTTCTGGTAGTTTTATTCCATAACTGTCATAATTTCATCGTTCATTCTCCATAAAATGGAAATTTTAGGGCGCGTAAAGTAAAGTTTAACCCAAAACAAAATGTTTTTTTGGAATAAGGGCGCGTAAAGTAAGGAATAAATATAAATTACTTATGAAGTTCACATTCTTCAAGCGTCACGTGCTATCGAAGTACAGAAAAAAAGGTTTCAAAATTCGGTCGTTTTATAGGATCAGAAAGATTATCAAGAAAGATCCGCTATCAGATGTTAAAAAAATATGTTCGAGGACTGTGTTTTTAAACATATGCGGTATAATAAATTCATTTTTTAACATTTAAATATAAAATCCCCTTAAAACTCTAAAACTAAAAAAGTTGAAAGTTTTTATAGATCATTCAAAATAATTTTAAAAGGTTTTAATTATTTCTTTTGAGTCCCATTTGTTTGGTTTTAAATAAAATATTTTTTTTATTTAACTACAAACAAAAAACGATGTCTTTCTAATTTATTAGTTGTGAAATGAACTGCCCATCAGAAAAAAACTCAACTCCTTAGATTTTTGCTAACTTAAACTTATTAACGGCACTGAAGAAGTTATTTAAAAATTATTATTTTAAAATATTCAATATTTTGAGAATGTTTCTATAAATTTATTCCATGTGTTCAGAAAGTCGAAGAATTTAGATGTATTTACCTTTAGTAAAAGTCAAAAACATCATAAAAATTAAAAAAGGACAGCAAATACATGTATTTACTGCTTAGGCAACACCTGCAGCGAAATAGTTTTTTTTTTTTTTTTAAATGAAGAAGAGGGAAACAAAGTTGTTTCTTTTACAATGAAATTGGATAGAGCATTGTTAACATATTTGTTAACAAAGACTGGCTGTGTATTCAAAAGATTTTATAATTTCAATGCTTCTATAATTTGCTTTTCTACGATAACGTAATTCGGTAATCAAGCATTCACACGGAGGTTTTAAAATGTGAAACCCTCTTTAATGAAGACCGAAAAAACGTAACAAATCAGTAATTTCTTAATTTTCGTTTGTCTTTGATCTTCGTATTATCATTCTTAAAAATATGAATCAACAATTTTGGTGAGCAGTCTCACGCGATTCGAAATTCATCATGAATATTTGCTTACACAGCTATAGGTTCAACTGAAAGAATCTCTTTCCATAGAGAAATATGCTTTGGTCGGTGGATTTCTTTAGAACTGCAAATGTGAAATTTTGCATGTAAGAAGTTCTTAAGATTTATAAATAAAAAATGAAAATGTCTAATTTTGGAAACCAAATGTCTAATTTTGATTTCCTGTATTTAATCGGAAAAAAATGTATTTCAAATTATTCAGTGCAATATGATTTCAAAAAAAAATGTTCGTGAGAAATATGCTGTGCAGGAAAGGGTAAAGGCAAAAAGAGCTGGAAAATATGTTTCTTCAACAAGCAATTCAAAAATTAGGACATGGGCAATGAATGATCTGCTGAACCCTAAACTTTCAGATTTGTTTTGTTTTTTTAGAAAAAACATCGTGCTCTGTAATACAAGCTTTATAAAAGCACTAAAGTGCTGTTCCATGAAAGAAGGAAAGGGAATCATCTATGGAATTCCAGATTTTAAAATAACTAATTATACTATTTAATTGGTTTTACATAAAGTAATTGTGTTGCTGTAAAAGGGAAACAAAATGGTAAAGCTGAAAGCTTTTGTCTAATTTTGGATACATTATTTCATTATTATAAGGAAAAATAAGGAATAACACCTTTTTTAATTCAATTTTTATTTATTTAACATTTCCAACATGCAAAATAGCATTTTATTTAACTTTTAAAGTAATCGTAAATACATGCCGGGCAAAATTCGCTAAATTAATGCTATACGCTTAGTCAATAATACGCATTTGTCTGAGTAAAATTGCAGGCGTCTTAAAGAAAGAATTTAAATGCCAATGCGCAAAGAAATTTACTTCTAATACAAAAATAATAAGTCTAAAAAAATCATATGAGCTCAGAACACTAACAGAAGACTGGAGGAAGAAGCATCCGGGTATATCGATCGTTACGCATTAGCTGCAAGAACTTTTATCACTAGAACTCGTCCGATATATAACAGACTGCTACCGAAGAGAACATGTCAATGCGATGCCACATGCAAATCCGAAAATAATTCAAAATTGTAACTGAAACGTCACAAAAGTTATAGAAAAAGCACTTCCATGTAATAATTCTCACAAAAGATGAGAAATCAAACGCACTGATATATTTATTAATACAATGACACAATAATAAAGGCACTGACATAAATATAATACATAAGCGATATACATTCAATTCTGACATAATAATAATATACTGACATAAATATAATACATAAGTGACATACATTCAATTCTTATATAATAATAATATACTGATATAAATATAATACAATTCAAACACATTTTGCGACACGTGCTATTCTGTTAAGTTTGTTCGTAATACATAAATAGCTTAACAGATATCTTGTCTACAGATATCTGTAAGATATTATATATTATATGTTACGGAGGGGCTGATATGTCCCATATCATATCTGAAAACTTGAGAATATTCGTCGTGCTGGAACAGGAATCGAATACGCATCTCCCAGGTAGCGCCTGGGTATACTAATCACTACGCGACCACTAAACAACCAAATCTCAAGTTTTCGGATTTATTTGAATATAACCATCACATTTTCGCTAGTCGAAGCAACCGAAATTCATGTTTAGCGAAACTGGAAGTTAAAAACCTTTAACCTGTGATTGCCCGTAAGAGCAGATAAATTCGTTAAGCATGAATGCCGGTTGCTTCGACTAGCGAATCCTGTGATGGTTTTTACTCAAAATATTCGGAAACCGGAGACTTGGACGTTCTGAGTGGTGTAGTGGGTAGCATGCCCATGCGCTAACTGGGAGACGCGGGTTCGATTCTCTCTGCAGGACTATGAAATTTTCAAGTTTTCGTATATTATATGACATATCTTTTACTTTTCACGTTTACACTATAAAACGGATAGTCATCTTCAAAATTTGTATGTATGGTGTAACACCGTATTCCATTCATGATTTACAGTATCCTTTGAAGCACTTGCACGGAAAACAATGACCAATCATAGGGTGAACCTGCTGCCATCTATTAGACGATTTGGGGAACATCACATCTAGGGTACATTCCCTGTTGGTTCACATGTTAACATCCTTCGTATTTTACAGATAATTCAATAAATAGGAAACAAACGATAAGGGTAATTCCCGATTTGTAGTTCTGTCTAGCAATAAATGTTATATTTCCTTTTCTGCTGTTCAGCTACGGTTCTTATCTCTAGACACGATCTTTTGTGGAAATATTGTGCCTAGCGATTCCTTCACCACAGAAAAAAAATATTCAACTACGACACCACGAAATATCTTTGTTTGCTTCTAACCAATATGAAGTGGTTGTAACAATGATGGTGGGAAGATCATATGATTTCAATTACGTGATCTCTGATCTGAAACTGTTGTTAAAGGTTGTAGCGTAGGTTTGAGATGTCCAACGGGAAAAATGTGTAGATATGAGAGAAACTTTAAACGCTTCTTAGTAAGCTATGTGCTACACCGGAAGTGGTGGTACTGCCCGATGCCGCGCCAGATTTCTGATTTAGGGTTCCGCCACCACCATTTTCAAAGATCCAGTTCGCATATCAATGTCTTTGGTCAGCAGTTAGCAAAAGGATAATTCGTTTAGATGGGTGACGAATACTTTGAGTCTGAGGTGGTAACAGAATTTCGTTTACAAAAATTGACTCTTTAACGTTTGGTGCAAAAAGAACCAAACAGGGAGCGGCTCAAATTACATTAATCTTTGCTGTGCAGTTTATCAGAAAAAGTTTGGATGTTCTATAGTATTCGCTCCTCTCTAGTAGTCCAAAACAAAGCGATTCGTGGCAGCATGCATGCACAATAATTTTCGTTGGATTTGTTTAGAGGATCATATCATGTGTAGAGGATTTTGGAAAGAGAATGTCTGAGCCCGGGTCTTAAACAACCTTTAGAAATAGGAAGTTAGGAGATTTGGGCTGGAGTGCTCGTGAGGAAAGTGACGCGGAAACGAGGGCGGCAGACGCTGTTATTTATTACCGGGGGGCCAGTACCGGTGTCCGACGGCTTAACGTGCCCATTCGACGTATGGCGGATATTTAGTGCTTCAACAGTTCATCCATGCTTGACTACTCTCGGGTTTCTTCCATGGAAGTCACGAAAGCTGACCACTAGGCCTTCCGCGACCTGGATTGGATGATGTTATTGAGTAAACATTTATATTGTAAACTCTTTTGTTATATTCTCAGATCAAATTAACAATACGTAGTTTAGAGCGTAGAAGCCTCAGACTTGAACAAACGCTTTGGCAAACACGCCGGAAGGAGATTACACATTGCACATCGAAAGTGCTGGAACTACTTGGGCGCCGGAATATGGAATTTTAAACCAAAATTTGTGTTTAAAGCAAATTTTCCAAATGGCAGTTGGCGTTTTAGAAATAGAACAGATATGAGACGTTCCCCTAATGAAGGTGGCCTCGTCCTTTTCGATACTAATTGCACATCTGGGAAATGTACACGTAACATGGAGTGTGGAATAGTTTTGGAAGAAAAAGAAAACTTTTAGGAATATTTAAAACATCTAACGCTTAGGAAAAAAAATATTGTTTGTACAATCATCCATAATGAATACTATGCTCCTATTTGTTGAACCTCTAATAAACTTTGGAATTTGAAAATCATTTTTGAACTTCCGGAAAGACAGTTCGTACAGTGGGTGATTGATGCTGACATTTAAATTTTTACAAAGCCTATAGAGTTCCTGATCGGTGCGTTAAGAAAAGCATGCAAACATAACATAGCGGACGTAGCCAATTCAATACTGTTAGCCCGAAGAATCGTATATTATAAGGACGATTTCCTTTTCATTTATATTGTGAAATGTAGGATCGCAACATCGGCACTTGCTTTCCATCTTTACTCTAAAAACAAATTAAAGATTGGCTAACATTTCGTTTGTAACTAACGGTGTGATTTGGTCTTGATTGACGAATACGGTGTCTCCAGAGAGGTTTGTGATCCCCCTAATCGTTATCTTATTAGGCAAAGCGCCAGAGTTGCGGGTGAGCACCCAATTAGACAACGAATTGGCATACTCTGTTGAAATACCTGTTGACATGTCATCTAGTGATGTAATGATAACCCCGGGATTGCAATTTAGTATATATAAATTCCACATTGTACGAATCTGGTGGCGTTTCCATATTATTTTTTTTTTCTTTTAGACCCCCAAAAACATTACTGGTTTCTTCCAATAGTTCATTGGATATTTATTTATTATACAAAAAGATTTGAAATTTAGCACAATAAGTTTAGTCCTAGAAACTTTTACAGCTGAAGTTGGGCTTGCATGTCGAATTCCATTTGCAATCTACGTACGAGCAAATGTTAACAGTACAGAGTGCTCAACATATGTGTCCTCGCCACCGTAATTGTGACTCCTAAACAATGGGTCGCAGACATTTTCTTATGTTACATACATACTTTTCCCTAAACATATTTTCCCCAATATTTTAAATTTAATAATAGATACGAGAAAACATGTGTACAAGAAATGCATATGCAATGCTAAAAATAAGAATTTGTACTTCTATGTAGTACACCCTCAATCTCCACTGACACTCTTCCAACACATTTGGTGTGTAGTTTTCTGCGTAGATTGTATGTTCAGCAGAGAACCTAAAAGGGCTATTTTTTCGCAAATTTAAAAAAAAAAATTCTAAACCAACCCCTTAGAAGTTGAACAAGGCTTTTGTTGCTTAAAGCGTACTTCAACATTTCACACTCTGTAACCCAACCTCTCCACATGGTAAAGTTCCTCTCCTCCTCGGTAAATTCCCAAAGCACAATCATACTCTCATAAATATTCTATATGGAAAGCTTTACGGTCTCAAGAAATTACTTAAAGATACATTACTCACTCGTTTTGACTTTGCTATAAACAAAAATAATTTTTTTTATTCTTACCCCTGGATTACGCAGTAAAACATCTCTACGAATTTTTCAAAGCTTCGCAAAGCACTTAGTTTTGACAAAGGTTTTAGGGAAATAAAATGTTGCTCCATTGCATTGAGTTCATAAGAACCTGTTAAGGCAGCACACACAAAGTTAAAGCTTTTTTTAATGACAATTGAAAAAGTTCTACCGATGGTTCTGACGACAAACCTTATATTTTAAGACAAGTATCGAAAGAATGAAAAAAACCTCAATGATGGAATTTTCTTAAGAATCAGATATGTTTTCTTTTTTTTCGCGTGCCTGAACGCAGCTTCCATTGCACGCCACTGGTAGGAACCTACTTTGGGAGAAAGTTTAAACAGATTTCCAATTTGGATTCCCACAGTGATAAAGAACGAGAATATATACTGTACATTTCAAAAATATGAAAAACGTATTCATTCATTTTCAACTATGGCTTTATTCTCAGAGAAAAAAAATATATATAACCACAATGGTTTTAGAATCTGTAGCGGCTTTTATTTCCTGATAAAAGATTCACTGTGTCGTTAATAACAGGTAGTCATTCGGGTAATTGAAATTTTGTTGTCATGCACGAATCAAAATGAGGAGTTTCCCGGTTCGACTCCTGCTCCACTTGGACGATGTTTTTATGATTTCTTATATGCTACACTGTGAACTAGGGCAATTAAGAGTCGTGTAGCTGCTGGGACAATTATATGAATACCGCATGTATTTATGAGGAAGATGTATTCGTTAATACCAATGTGAAATTAGAAATGACGCCCCGGTGGCGCAATGATCTAAGCGATAGCCTCTGATAATTCGTCCGAAAGGGGTCCAGGTTCAACTCTTGTGAGGCATAGATGTTTTGTTTGTCTTACGGCACTTCTCTCTCCCTTCCTTGGAACCAGTCACCTTAATTAGGGTCGGACGACCGCTTATAGCCCATTGATTTCTTGCTCACTATGGTCGTTAAACCTCCAATAAAAAAAAAGGTAAAGACTTGAAATGATACGAATAAGAGTCACTTGAGACAGTGGTAGGAAAATGTAACCTACGGTTTGTGATCAAGGAAATCATGCTATTTTTTTTAGGAAAGTTTTTGACTTAGTTCAGTGTGTGTTTGTAGGTCTGCCGTGACGGTGTGTGTGTTCATTACCGGAAGACTTCGATGCGTTTCTCGGTGGAAATCAAAGTTTCTTGAATTTGCACATCACTAGTTTTTAATGTAATACTAAAATAATTCAACAGTTGGTGCTATAACAAAGAAATATCGCAATAATATGTGTGACATATATTTTAAATTAACTTTCCTATTTAGTTTCTTTCCCTATGTGTAAATCTCAAGTTTGTTTTGTTATTCTTCACTCCTAACGTGATATCTTTCTCTCAAACGGAATACGTTTGGCTACACAATTAGGTTGAATGAACGTGACGTACGCCTGAGGTTTGATAAGAACAAGAGATAAAAGTGATGACTGGGATCTGTTGCTTGGAGAGCGTTGGGTTGTAAACTGAATATTGAAAGGAGCTTTGAGTTAAGTGTTGTGTGGTGTGTGGAGAATTTAGTGCTATTTGCTATACTACGGTGTGTTTGCTACATTTTGAATAAAGCATCTTTTCTCTAAGTGTGGCTTCTGCTGTTTACACGTTTCGTCTGGCCGTTAAGGTTTCTTTCATTTAGGAACTACTTCTTATTATGTTGATGTTTTAAATTAACGTAGAAGTAAGACACGACTTTCGTCGTCATACATGTGAGCATTATAATATTCTACACTCACCATGTCTTTACATCCATCAAAAAAATCGTATTCCAGAAAATTCAACAGTCGGTCCTAAAAACTGATTTATTAATGTTCTGTGCAAATATACATCTCTATGCTATGTTTTAAGCACCTCACTAAGAGAAATATAGTGCAATAATGTAAAATATCGCACATAATTCTATTGTTGACTCAATTATTACTACAGCGTGCACAACATATTTTGTATGCAAATTCCAGAATACACAGTATATTCGTTGCTTGATTTCAGAATAAATAAAAAAAAATACTTATCGTAAACCATTCCATTGTGCAATTTTGTTATTCATTTAATTTGTTAATCTGATCCCTTAAGAAAAATAATTGAAATCGGTACTTTTACTGAAATTTTTCATGGTACCTCCCTGATACTAGGTTGCATTGAGCACTACAAAGCGAAATTGAAAACCGCGTCATACCTGATTCAGCACTTTTCCGCAAAGCCTTAGCTTGTAGGTAAGCAAGAAGGAATTCACCGAATCCCTATGAAAGGAAGTAACCGAAATCCCATGAAAATGAATTACCTCCGTCTTGAAAGGGAAGTCACCCAATCCCCATGAAAATGGATTATGTTACAAAACATGAAACTTTTGGTTCTTTGTGAAAGAGTTTCAGTAGTTCATTACGCGAATTAGCAGTTTATTTTATTGGTATATAAACTGAATACCTTTTTCAAAGGAAAATTGAGGATATCATGCAAAGCAAAAAATGAAACGGAATATTTATACTGAACTACACTCAACACCTAAAATTAGATTGATATTTTTCCCGCTATTACGAAATTTCATTCAACTCTACATGAATGACTCATTACAAAAGAAAAAGCCCTAAAAACTACACTTTTTTTTGTGAATATTTTGTCCGAATTTCCGGTGAGTTGTATTCCTGAACTATGATAATTTCATCGATCATTCTCCATTAAATGGAATTTTTAGGGCACGCCGTAAAAGAAAAGTTTAACCCAAAAACAAAAGTTCCTTTTGGAATGAAATATAAATAACTTATAGTTCACTATCTCCCAGTGTCACGTGCCATCGAAAGTACAGAAAAAAAGGTTTAAAAATTCGGTCATTTTACAGGATCAGAAAAATACTAAGAAAAGATCCGCTATCAGATGCTAAAAAAATATGTTCGAGAACTGTGTTTTTAAACATATGCGATATAAAAAATTCATTTTTTAACATTTAAATATAAAATCCCCATAAAACTCCCAAAACTAAAAAAAAAATTGAAAGCATTTACAGATCATTCAAAATTTTTTTAAAAGGTTTTAATTATTCCTTTTGGAGTCCCATTTGTTTGGTTTTAATTAAAATAATTTTTTTAATTTAACTACTAAACAAAAAACGATGTCTTTTCTTAATTTAAGCGAGTCGTGAAATAAACTACCAATCAGAAAAAAACTCTAACTCCTTAGATTTTTTGCAAACTTAACTTATTAACGGCACTGAACAAGTTATTTAAAAATTCATTAGTTTGAAAATATTCAATATTTTGAGAATGTTTCTATAAATTTATTCCATGTGTTCTGAAAGGCGAAAAATTTAAATGCATTTCCCTTTTAGTAAAAGTGAAAAACATCCTAAAAATTAAAAAAGGACAACAAATACATGGTTTTACCAAGCTTAGGTTGCTTAACCAGCAGCGAAATAATTTTTTTTAAATGAAGAAGAGAGGAAACAAAGTTGATTATTTAACAATGAAATTGGCTAGAGCATTGTTAACATATTCATTAACAAAGAATGGCTGCGTATTCAAAAAGGTTTGATAATTTCAGTGCTTCTATAAATTTGCTTTTCAACGATTAGGTAATTCGGTAATCAAGCATTCACGCGGAGGTTTTAAAATACGAAGCCCTCTTTAATGAAGATCGAAAAAACGTAACAAATCAGTAATTTCTTTAATTTTCGATTGTGTTTAATCTTAGCATTATCATTCCTAAAAATATGAATCAAATAATTTTGGTGAGCCATCTCCACGCGATTCGAAATTCATCATAAATATTTGCTGCACAGCGATAGGTTCAACTGAAAGAATCTCTTTCCATAGAGAAATATGCCTTTGGTCGGTGGATTTTACTTTGGAACTGCAAATATGAAATTTTGCATGCAGCGTTCTTAAGATATACTATAAATAAAAATGGAAATCTCTAATTTTTGGAAACCAGTTGCGCGTAGATTTCCTATATGTAATCGGAAAAACACACGTATTTCAAATTATTCAGTGCAATATGATTTGAAAAAAAAAATTGTTCATGAAAATATGCTGTGGCAGGAAAGAGGTAAAGGCAAAATCTGAACTGGAAAAATATGTACTTCTTCACCAAGCTAATTCAAAAATTGAGGACGTGGGATAGAAATGATCTGCCGAACCCTAAACTTTCAGAGAGATTGCTCTGTAAACACATATATGTTTTATTCTGTCTTCTTTTTTAAGAACAAAATATCGTGCACTGTAATACAAGTTTTATAAAAAGCACGAAAGTGCTGCTCTATGAAAGAAGGAGAAGCGAATCATCCAAGGAATTCCAGATTTTAAAATAACTAATTAAACTATTGAATTGGGTTTTACTGAAAGTAATTGTGTTGCTGTAAAAAGTGAAAACAAAAGGGTAAAGCTGAAAGTTTTTTTTGTCTAATTTTGGATACAGTTTCATAAATTATAGAGGAAAAGTAAGGAATAACACGTTTTTGATTCAATTTTTTATTTATTTAACTATTCCAAAATGCAAAAAAAGCATCATATTTAACTTTTAAAATAATCGAAAAATACATACCGGGCAAAATCTTTCTAAAATAAAGCTATACGCTGTCAATAATACGCATTTGTCTGAGTAAAATTGCAGGCGTCTTAAAGAAAGATTTTTAAATGCCAATGCGCAAAAGAAATTTACTTCTAATACAAAAATAATAAGTCTAGAAAAATCATATATTAGCACAGAGCACTAACAGAAGACTGGAGTCAGAAGCATTCTGGTATATCGATGGTTACACGCAAGCTGCAAGAACTTTTGTCACTGGAACTTGTTAGATATATCACAGACTGCTACCTAAGAAACCATATCAATGTGATGCCGCAAGCAAATCCGATTAGAATTCATAATTGTAACTGAAACGTCACAAAATTCAAAGAAGAGCTCTTCCATGTAATAATTCTCACAGAAGCAACACAGATGAGAAATCAAACGCACTGATATAATTATTAATAGAATGGCACAAATATAAGACACTGACATAAATATAATACATAAGTAACATACATTCAATTCTGACATAATTATAATATACTGACATAAATATAAAAAAATGCAAACGCATCCTGTGACACATGCTACTCTGTTAAGTTTGTTCATGATCTCTCAAAATGTACCAACAAGATATCTTGTGCTACAGATTGGAAAAATCTTCCTAACTAGACTGAGCACAGGTATCTACGCCATTCTTTGTGAAAACCGTGTGAGCACAGCAGCATCCTACCTGTCTGCCCTTCTTCCATATTTTCGATGCATATTATGCAGGTTTTCTTTGCTTCACCTTCTACAGACTTTTGCACCAAAAATAGCCGCGATGCTCTCTTCTATTTCTGCATCCGTTGCTCCAACTGGCTCATTTCTTCTCGAAAGAAGTGGACCACCCCTCAATCTGCCACGAACAAGCCTCGGGTTGCCTGGAAGACCGTAAATAAAAGTCACGTCTACGCTTTTTTGATTTCTGTCACTCGAAGAACTCAATGATTTTCCGGCAGAAATTATGATGGGGAGTGATAGAAGACCTGACAGCACGCTTGGCTGTAGAATGCGACTCGGAACGATCCATAATAAGTAATTCCCTGATGTTTGCACTTTTTTTCTAACACCTAAATCTGTAATGTACAAGCACGAAAAGGAGAGTGGTCTTTACAAGTATCATTTTCTGGTAATGATCTCGTTCACTTCTCTAAGAGCCTTCATATAAGCCTTTCCCTACCGGAAATCAGAGAACCTACAATATAAATGACCCTTCCTATACCGGAAATCAGATACTTTATTTTTAGCAGCTATGTTAATAAGTTTAGCTCTTTTCAAAAAAATTAAATAAAAAGAGTTTTTATAATTAAATAAAAAGAAACTACCCTCTCATCCTAAAAAATCCACTTCGCAGGTATTACTTGGCATATAGGGTTTTTTTTTATTTAATTTATCCTTAATCAGATTAAATGCTTTTCCCTCTGTGAAAAGGAGAATCTTCCATTTAGATTGAGATAAGGCGCACCTTAATAATGCCCAATCTAAGGGAGTGTCCTATGTTTAGACAGAAACCTAAGGGTTTCATATGAGTCACTCCGTAACTCATGTGAAACCCATATAATATCTGAAAACTTAAAAATATCTCCGTCGTCCTGGAAAAAGTGAATCAAATACGCGTCTCCCAGATAGCGCCCCGGTATACTAACCACTACACCACCCAAAACGACCAAGTCTCTAGTTTCGGGTTAATTTGAATATAACCATCACAGGAAGTTCGCTAGTCCAAGCAACCAGCATTAATGTTTAGCGCAACTGGAGAGTTAAAAACCTTATCCTGTAAATGCCCCTAAGAGCAGTTAAATTCGCTAAACATGAATGTGAATCTAGAGGTTAATTAGTGAAACTGGAGTTTAAAAACCTTATCTTGTGATTGCCTATATATGAGCTTGAGATAAATTCGGTAAACATGAATGCTGTTTGCTTCGACTAGCGAATCCTGTGATATTGAGTTATATTCAAATTAATCAAAAACTGGAGACTTGGTCGTTCTGGGTGGTGTAGTGCCGGGTAGCATGCCCATGTTCTATCTCGGGAGACGCGGGTTCGAGTTCCCGCTGCAGGAAGAAGAAATTTTCAAGTTTTCGTATATAATGCTGACTTTTCATACTTGTCTTTGTTTACACTTTAAAACGGATTGTCATCTTCAGAATTTTAGTTGTATTAAGTGTAACACCGTATTCTATTCATGATTTACAATGGTATACTTTAAAGCACTTTCCCGGAAAACAATGGCCATTCATAGGTTTAATCTGCTGCCATCTATTAGACGATTTGGTAAACACCACATCCAGGGTCCCAGTTGGTTCCGCAAGTTCATCCTTCATATTTTACAGACAGTTCAACAAATAGGAGACAAACGATAAAGGTTTCGCCAATCTGAAGTTCTCTCTTGCAGTAAATGATATATTTCCTTTTCTGTTGTTGGAGGCTATGGTTCTTATCTCTAGACACAATCTTTTGTGGAAAATATCCCATTCCACCACAGATAAAAATATTCTAACTTCGCCATATACACGAAATATCTATGTCTGCTGCTAACTTATATGAAGTGGCAATAACAATGATGGTGGGAAGATCATACGATTCCAATTATGTGATCGCTGAACTAAAACTACCGTTAAGGGTTGGAAGCTAGGTTTGAGATGTCCAATGGGAAAAATGTAGTAGAAGCGAAGAGAAACGTTAAGCGCTTCTCAGTTGAGTTATGTGTCTATACCAGGAAGTAGTATTATCGCCAGTTGCCGCGCCAGATTCCTGATTTAGGTTAAGCCACTACCATTTTCAACAGATCCAGTTGGCATATCCACATGTGTTTGGTCATGGACCGCAGTTACCAAATAAACCAGATACTGACGGTTTAACGTGCCCATCCGACGTACTGGCGGATATTTGAGTGTTTCAACAATTCGTCCATGCCTGACTACCTTGGGGTTTTTCCATGGCAGTGGCGAAAGAGGACCACTGGGCCATCCGCGGCCTGGATTGGATGATAGTTATTGAGTAAAAATTTATATTGTCGGCTCTCTTGTTATAGATTCTCCAGATCAAATTAACAATACGTACTTTCGAGCGTAGAAAACTCAGACCTAAGCAAACGCGTTGGCAAACACCCCGGGAGGAAGAATGCACGTTGTACATCCGAAAGTACTGGAACTAACTTGGGTGCCGAATATGCAAGTTTAACCCAAAATGGTCTGTTTAAAGCAAATTTTTAAAATGTCAGAGGGCGTTTTAGAAATACAACGGATATGAAACGTTGCCCAATCAAGATGGCATCGTCCTTTTCGGATACTAATTTACATCTGGGAAATATACACGTAACATGGAGTTTGTAGTAGCTGTGGTAGCGAAAGGAAATTTCTCGGAATATTTATCACATGCAACGCTTAGAAGAGAAAAATATTTTTTGTACAATCATCAAAATCATGGGATGTAATATGTCTCCTATTCGATTTAAACCTCCAATAAACTTGGGAATTTGGAAATCATTTTTGAATTTCCCGAAAGATACTAACTCTCGTTACACAGTGGGTAATTAATGTTGATATTTAAATTTTTACTGGGCGTTTAAGTGTTCCTGATCCGGTGGGTTAAAGAAACATCTCATGAACTATAACATAGCGGACGTTGCTGAATTCCAATACTGTTAGCCCGAAGAAGAACGGTATTATAAGGACGATTTCCCTTTCCTTTATATTTTTAAAATGTAGGATCGCTAATACCATCAGGTACTTGGTTTTGATCTTTACTATAAAAACAATTTTAAAGATATGGCTAACATATTCGTTTTTAACAAACGGTGTGACTTGGTCTTGATTGACGAATAGTGTGTCATCAGAGTAAGCTTTGTGATCCCTCTAATCGTTATCTTATTTGGCAGCCGCCATGAACTGAGCGCACAATTGAACAATTAGATCGGCGAATTGGCATACTCTCGTTTGAAATACCTGTTGACATGTCATCTGGAGATATAATGACTAACCGCGGGATTGCAATTTAGCTGCTATATGAATTCCAAATTGTACGAATCTGGTGGCGTTTCCAAGTTATATATTTTTTTAGAACCCCCAAAAACATTACTATCTCTTGTAATAGTTCATTGGATATTTATTTATTTTACAAAAAGATTTGAATTGAAGCCTGCAATGAGTTTATGTCGTAGAAACTTCTACAGCTAAAGTTATGGGTTTGCCGGATTACTGATGCGACTTGTTTATTTCAATTTTTACTGCAGTGAATGACTGGGTTGTGTGCATCTTTCTCCCACCACATCTCGTTGTCCCGCGAACGCTTTTAACCATGTAACACGTCCACTTCATTTCACCAAATTCACATACGTGCAAATGTTAACAGTACAGAGTGCCCAACAATTGTGTCTCTCGCCTACATCGATAATTGTATGACGCCTTAAACAATGGGTTGCAGAACATTTTCATATGTTACACATACATACTTGTCCCTCAACAATGTTTTTACCAATAATTTAAATTTAATGATAGTCACAAAGGAATTAACATGCTTGTACGAGAAATACATATGCAATGTTAAAAATAGAAATATTTACACCTGCAATCTCCACTATACACTCTTCCAACACATTTGGTGCAGTGTAGTTATCTGCGTAGATTGTATGTTCAGCGGAGAACCTGAAAGGGCTATTTTGTCGCAAATTAAAAAAAAACAATTTCTAACCGAACACGTTAGAAGTTGAACAACACTCTGGGTGTTTTTTTAAAGCGTAACTTCAACTTTTCACACTGTGTAGTACAACCCACTCCATATGGCAAAGCCCCCTCTTCTTTGGTAGTTCCCACAAGCATAAACCATTCTCTATAAATATCTTATATGGAAAGCTTACGGTCTCAGAAATTACTTAAAGATACACAACACAGTCGTTTTTTCCCTTTTCTACAATTAAAAAAGATTTTTTTCATTCTTTCCCTTGGTATACGCCAAGATTCTGCAGAACATTCTACGAATTTTTCAAAAGCTTCCCAAGGCACTTAGTTTGGACAAAGAGGTTTTAGGGAAGTAACATGTTGCTCCATTAAATAGAGTTCATAAGAACCTGTTAAAAAGTATACTAAAGTTAAAACTTTTTTTTTCAAATGACAATTAAAAAAAGTTCTACCGATTTATTCTGATCGCTTAAAGATCCTATACTTTAAGACAAAAATAACGGAAGAAATAAAAAAAAGAACCTCACGATGGAATATTCTTAAGAATCCATTGCACGCCACTGGTAGGAACCTACTTTAGGAGAAAGTTTCAACAGATTTGAGATTTGGATTCCCACAGTTATAAAAACGAGAATATATACTGTACATTTCAAAAATATGAAACACGTATTCACTTCCATTTTTAACTATGGCTTTATTTTCTAGAGAAAAAAGATATATCATAACCACAATGGTTTTAAAATCGGTAGTGGCTTTTTATTTTCTGATGTAAGATTCATAGTCCGCCGTCCTTTATTAACTTGTAGTCATTCTTTCTTAAGCTTCCTAAGGGGTAATTAAAATTTTCGTTACCATGCACGAGTCAAAATGAGGAGTTTCCCTGGTTCGACTCCTGCTCCACTTGGACGATGTTTTTACGTTTTCTGATGTGCTACACAGTTTACTGAGAGCAATTAAGAGTCGTGTAGCTTTGCTTTGGGATAATTACTTATGAATACCGCATGTCTCTATAGAGGAAGATGTTAATTCGTTAATACTCAATGTGAAACTAGAATTATGCCGCCCCGGTGTCTCTGTGAGCTAAGCGATGGCCTCTGATAATTCTTTCTGAAAGGGATCCAGGTTCGAATCCGGTGAGGCATAGATGTTGTGTTTGTCTTACGGCACTGGCTCTTTACCTTCCCTGGAACCAGTCACCTTAATTCTAGGGACGGGCGACTGCTTATAGCCCATTGATTTGCTCACGGTGGTCGTTAAAAATTCCAATGAAAAAAAATTTGGTAAAAACTTGAAAATTTTTTTTTTTTTTTGATTGGAGGTTTAACGACCACCGTGAGCTAACTCAATGGAGCTATAAGCAGTCGCCCGTCCCTAATTTAAGGTCACTGGTTCCAGGAAGGGAGAGAGCCAGTGCCGTAAGACAAACACAAAATCCATGCCTCACCGGGATTCGAACCCGGACCCCGTTGACCGGACGAATGATCAGAGGTATCATCGCTTAGACCACTGCAAGCCACCGGGGCGGCAAACTTGAAATCTGAAGCGAATCAGAGTCACTTGAGATAGTAGATAGGAAAATGTAACCCTAGGGTTTGTGATCAAGGAAATCATGCTTTTTTTTAGGAGAGGACATCTAATATTTTTTATTTAGGTCAGTGTGTGTTTGTAGGTCTACCGTGACGGTGTGTGTTCATTACCGGAAGACTTCCTGCATCTCTCGGTGGAAATCAAAGTTTCTTGTATTTGCACATTACTAGTTTTTAATGTAATACCAAAAATAATTCAACAGTTGGTGCTGTCACAAAAAATAAATGTAATAACCTGTCAACCATATACACTGCCGGACACCATTGCTAAGGACGGGATATGACAATACTAACGATAGCAATACCATAAAATGGAAGGCAGGAAAATGTGGAAATTAGCATAAGTGCGGGATACAGTAAGACGTGTTGTGCATGTATGCAAAATTTTGGATTGCCGAACTTGTTCAGCTGACTTGTCCATAGCGCTGATAGAAGAGATATAAAAAATTTGACGCGTATTGACCGTTGTTGTTCAAACGCAAAGTTGAAACTGAAAGAATCCATTGACGAACTTGCAATTTTCAGTATGTCTTCCCGACATCACCTAGATGATTTTACGCGTGGCCGTATTATTGGCAAGATTGAAGAAGGGGCGAAAAATAACAGATGTTGCCACGGAGTTCGACGTCAGCCACAGTGTTGTTTCAAGGAAAAACTTTGGAAATCATTTCAAACCAAATGGAGAGTGTTTGCAAACGTCACGGGGAGGTCGTGTTCACAGTACGACACCTGCAGAAGATCGGCTACATAGGGGCTATTAACAAAAAGGCACCGGCGCAGCACAGCTAGTGAGGTAGCAAATCAGCTTTATGGCTGCTACTGGCAAGCGGATTCTCCCCGAAAAACTGTCGCCAGACGTTTGCATGAAGGAGGGACTATACGCCCGCCGTCCTGTTGTGTGCATCCCATTTGTCCAAACGTCACCGTACCGCCCGTTTTCGCAATGGTGTTATCAACATCGCAATTGGACTGATAACGACTGGTTTGCTGTCCTCTTCACAGATGAGGAAGTAGATACAGTATATCTTCTGGATTGTCGACGACAACTGAGTCTGGCGTGATAGTGGTACTGCATATTGTCCAGCAAACATACAGGAAAGTGACCGATATCCGACCTATAGTGCCATGGTATGGGCTGGCATCATGATCAATGGCCGTATGTCCCTCTCACATATTCCGTGGTGCTGTCGGTGATAGACTCATTTTCATGGACGACAAAACAACATGTCATCGAGCAGTCGCTGTCGAGCAGTTGTCTTCCAGAGCAAGGATATTCAACGCCTCGTATGGGCAGCACGTTCTCCAGATCTGAATCCCATTGAAAAATGTGTGGGATGCTTTTGGGGAGAAAGGAAGTGCTTTGCTGGTCATGCCAATGCTACCTCCAATAAACAAGGACACCCTCATGCGTGCACTGACAGAGGAATGGGATAAATTACCCCAACAGCTGCTTGATAATGTTGTTATAAGCAAAGCATGACAGCGACAGTGTGGAGATCTTGCATCGCCCTCCAGGGTGGCCATATCCACGTATTGACATCTTACGCCGGAACGCCTGCGGACGGTAATTGCATTTTTTCACGTTTACGTGATTCTGCCCAAAATGGCGTGTTGGTTCTTTGAACATGTTCTAGAGCCTTCTGGATTTCAGAGCACACCATAAATTGTCTTTCTTGTAATGTCCTGGCTTTCTTGACATTATTTTATTTCACTTGGCATCCAACCACACTTACTTTTTTATGCGCTATATAGCCGTTTATGATCCGTCCTTAGCAATTGTCCAGCAGTGTATAATGCTAACCACATCTTAAAACCAAAAAACATATTAAAAACGATTTATATTTAAATAATCATTGATGGTAATTAAAACCAAATTCGTACTCTCAGCCTTACTGCCAGAATATTCGCCCAGTTCTGTACCAGCAGAGACTTAACCTCATTCGTTCTGGAAAGGTTCCAAGCCCGCCAAAAATTTTTTTCTGTTTAGTGCCGTGACATTTTTCATTTATGCAGATTCTGTAATTTCCTGTGAAGAAGATCCAGGCGCACATATGTGACACCTTTAAGACAGTTCTTCCTTCTTCATGAGATAGACGTCTCTAGGTGCTCTTCCTTTAAATCTTGTACTACACTATCTCCAACAAAGTAATTGGACACCTGTGATAGCAAAGAAAAACGAAGTTTATTCACCTTCAATAGGTGGTGGAGCCTCCAATGGAGCAGCGGACATAACAGCTGCGACCCTCCGGGAGCATACCCTCAATTAGCCGTTGTACGTCGGCTAGCGGTATTTCACTTCCACTCGGCTTAGAAGAAGTCAGGCCAGTTCCTTCACCGATTTCGGACGGTGGGGGCACCCTTAAGTCGTCGCTCCAACTCGTCCCCAGAGGTGCTCGTTAGGAGTTAAGGTCCGGGCTCTGCGCAGGCCAGTCCATTCGATTAACCCTATTGTCACCATACCAAGCCATGGTGGACCTCGCAACATGACTAGGTGGCAAATTGGCGTATCATCCTGAAAGTAACATGTCGGTCCACCCTGTAAAAACTGCCACAACGTAGGAAGAGCATGGTCATCCAAAAATGGTGCAGTAGGTCTCGGCGTTGAGTCTACCAGGAATTGCGATCAAGGGTACCGTGCCATACTAGGAGAAACAACAACCCCATAGCATGAGTACTCCGTAAAACCCCTGCGGTGTCGCTCTGCGTCAATTCGTCGACTACGTAAATTCGTCGCATGCGTCAATTCGTCGCGCGTTAATTCGTCGACCACGACGATTCGTCGACTTCGATCAATTCGTCGCGTTTAAAGATTTTGCAAGTTTACATACAAAACGAATGCAGGAAGACGTACGATTTCGTGGAACGTCTTGCTCCTGATTAAATTTATAAAGTTTGGCCACGCAGACAGGATAGGAATATTATTTTTCTTTGGCACTAAAAATATTAGACGGTAAACGTGTTTTGGAACAGGGCAGGGCCCGGTTAGTCAAGAGCCCCCTATATACAAAATATTCGAAAAATCTACAGTTTTCAATTCAGAACCACCAAATCTGGTATACTATCTCGTGGTATTCTAACTTAGACTGTAGACGGTTTTGGGAAGCGCCTGGAGAGGGGGGGTAGAGCCCCCACAGAATTGCCGTAAAATATAGTTTTTGATTTTTGATTGGAGGTTTAACGACCACCGTGAGCAACTCAATGGGCTATAAGCAGTCGCCCGTCCCTAATTTAGGATCACTGGCTCCAGGGAAGGGAGAGAGCCAGCACCGTAAGACAAACACAACATCCATGCCTGACCGGGATTCGAACCCGGACCTCTTACGGACGAATGATCAGAGGCCAGCGCCTTAGACCACTGCGCCACCGGGGCGGCTAAAATATAGTTTTGCAATTTAGAACTACCAAATTTGGTATATTATCTCATGGTACTCTAACTTAGACGGTAGACGGTGTTTGGAACGGGTCAGGGGCCCGGTTGGTCAGAACCCCCATACACAAAATATGTTTTCAATTCAGAACCACCAAATCAGGTATCTTATCTCATAGTACTCTAACTCAGACGGTTGTCAGAGCCAAGGCCCGGGGGTCAGAGCTCCCCTACATACAAAATTTTCGTAAAATCTAGTTTTCATTTCAGAACCATCAAATTTGGTATCATGAAACTCTAACTTAGACGCTACACGGTTTTTGGAAGGGGTTGGAGCCCGGGGGTAAGACCCCCCTCGAATAAAAACTTTTTCGTAAAATCTACAGTTTTCAATTTAGAACCACCAAATTTGGTATACTATCTCATGGTACTCTAACTTAGACGCAAGACGGTTTTTTGGAAGGGTTAGAGCCCCCCCCTCATAAAAGTTTTCGTAAAATCTACAGTTTTCATCTTAGAACCACCAAATTTGGTATACTATCTTATGGCACTCTAACTTAGTCGGCAGACCGTTTTTGAACGGGTCAAGGCCCGGGGGTCAGAGCCCCCTATACAAAATTTTCTTAAAAACTACAGTTTTCAATTCAGAACCACCAAATCTGGTAAACTATCGCATGGTACTCTAACTTAGACGCTAGACTGGTTTTGGAAGGGGTTGGAACCCGGGGTCAGAACACCCCCTGAATAAAAACTTTTTCGTAAAATCTACAGTTTTCAATTTAGGGGTCAGAGCCCCCACATACAAAATTTTCTTAAAAACTACAGTTTTCAATTCAGAACCACCTAATCTGGTATACTATCTCATGGTACTCTAACTTAGACGCTAGACGGTTTTTGGAAGGGGTTGGAGACCGCGGGGTTGGGCCCCCCTCATAAAAAGTTCGTAAAATCTACAGTTTTCATCTTAGAACCACCAAATTCGGTATACTATCTCATGGTACTCTAACTTAGAAGGCAGACCGTTTTTGGGACGGGTCAAGGCCCGGGGAGTCAGAGCCCCCTCACATACAAAATTCTCTTAAAATCTACAGTTTTTAATTTTAGAACCACCAAATTTGGTATACTATCTCATGGTACTCTAACTCAGAGGCTAGACGGTCTTTGGAAGTGGTTGGAGCCCACGGGGTCGGGCCCCCCTCATAAAAAATTACGTAAAATCTACAGTTTTCATCTTAGAACCACCAAATTTGGTATACTATCTCATGGTACTCTAACTTAGACAGTAGACTGTTTTTGGAACGGATCAAGGCCCGGGGGTCAGAGCCCCCACATACAAAATTTTCTTAAAAACTACAGTTTTCAATTCAGAACCACCAAATCTGGTATACTATCGAATGGTACTCTAACTTAGACGCTAGACGATTTTTTGAAGGAGTTGCAGCCCGGGGGGTAAGGGCCCTCCTCATATAAATATTCGCAAAATCTACGGTTTTTAATTTAGAACCACCAAATTTGGTATACTATCTCATGGTACTCTAACTTAGACGACAGACCGTTTTTGGAACGGGTAAAGGCCCGGGGGTCAGAGCCCCCACATACAATATTCTCTTAAAAACTACAGTTTTCCATTCAGAACCACCAAATCTGGTATACTATCTCATCGTACTCTCACTTAGACGCTAGACGTGTTTTGGAAGGGGTTGGAGCCCGGGGGGTCAGACCACCACCCGAATAAAAACTTTTTCGTAAAATCTACAGTTTTCAATTTTAGAACCACCATATTTGGTATACTATATCATGGTACTCTAACTTAGACGCTAGACGGCTTTTGGAAGGGGTTGGAGCCCGCGGGGTCACCCCCTCATAAAAAATTTCGTAAAATCTACAGTTTTCATCTTAGAACCACCAAATTTGGTATACTACCTTATGGTACTCTAACTTAGACGGCAGACCGTTTTTGGAACGGGTCAAGGCCCGGGGGTCAGAGCCCCCCACATGCAAAATTTTCTTCAAAACTACAGTTTTCAATTCAGAACCACCTAACCTGGTATACTATCTCATGGTACTTTAACTTAGACGCTAGACGGTTTTTGGAAGTGGTTGGAGCCCGGGGGTCAGACCCCCCTCCGAATAATTTTTTTTGTAAAATCTACGGTTTTCAATTTAGAACCACCAAATTTGGTATACTATCTCATGGTACTCTAACTTAGACGGTAGACGGTTTTAGGAATAAGTCAAGGCGGTGGGGGTAAGAGCCCCCACATACAAAATTTTCGTAAAATCTATAGTTTTCACATTAGAACCTCCAAATTTGGTATCATGAAACTGTAACTTAGACGGGAGACGGTTTTTGGAACGGATCGGTGCCCGGGCGGTGAGAGCACCCCCCTCCCCCCAAAGAATTTTTGTAAAATATACCGTTTTCAACTTAGAACCACCAAATTTGGTATACTATCTTATGGTACTCTAACTTAGACGGTAGACGGTTTTTGGAACGGGTCGGGCACGGGGTAAGAGTCCTCCCCAATAAAAAATTTTCGTAAAAACTAGAGTTTTCAATTTAAAACCACCAAATTTGGTATACTATCTCATGGTACTCTAACTGAGACGGTAGATGGTTTTTTGGAAAGGGTCGGAGCTCCGGGGTTCAGAGCCCTACCCCCATAAAGAATTTCTTGAAATCTACAGTTTTCAATTTAGAACCACCAAATTTGGTATACCATATCATGGTACTCTAACTTAGACCGTAGACGATTTTCGGAACGGGTTGGGCCCCGGGGATTAGATCCTTCCCCCATACAAAATTTTCGTAAAATCTACAATTTTTAATTTGGAACAACCAAATTTGGTATACTATCTCATGGTACTCTAACTTAAATGGTAGACGGTTTTGGGAACGGGTCAGGCACGGGGTCAGAGCCTTCCCCATTAAAAATTTTCGTAAAATCTACAGTTTTCAATTTAAAATCAAATTTGGTATACTATGTCATGGTACTCTAACTGAGAATGCCGGCGGTTTTTGGAAACGGTTGGAGCCAGGGGTTCAGAGGTCCCCCCCCCATGCCAATTTTTGTAAAACCTACAGTTTCGAATTTAGAACGACTAAATTTAGTACACTACCTCATTGCATTGTAACTTAGACCGCAGACGGGAAGGGTCGGTGCCCGGTGTGAAGGGGGCCCATTCAAAATTTTCGTAAAAGTTACAATTTTTACTCCTAAGAACTGCATCCCAATACAGCACTCTATTACCCCACCTTCGGTCTAGGTTAGAGGCCGTAGATAACAATAAAGTGAAAAAATATCCGGTTCATGGTGTATTAAAAACACAAATTAATAAACGTTAGCTAATTCACCACCAACGGTTGCCTTATCAGGCAGAAATACAATGTAATGTAAATAATGTAAATTCTTTTTTTGCTTCGTATAATTAAATTAACTAAATCAAAAGATTTAAAATATGTTTCCTGGAAATTTACGGAAATAGCTTTTTCATTCAACTTGGTGATTTTAGAAATAGTAATATTTACCTGGGAAATACCGGGTACCCCTGCTAGTGCAAGAACTAAAGATAATGCTACACTTTTAGTCAGGTACAAAACAATAATTAGAAAGCCCTAGGACTGGGCCTGTTTAGCAATTTTCAGTGTGCCGTGCTAATTTTCATAATGTTTTCATAGAAGTCCAAGATTTCAGCAATGCGCTTTTCTGAGGTTGGAACTATTAAGCAGACCCTAGGCCTAAAGATTTTTGATAGTTTTCAGTCCTCCGAGCTGATATTTATGTAGTTTTCATAGAAAATAAAATGAATTATGTTTAAAATGTTACTCGAGCACAAAGCATTAATAGATACGCCCGAGACCTAGGCATATGCATTTATAGTAATTTTTATAATGCTGTGATTATATGAGGTTTGCGTGACAAATCAATTTAAGAGTGTTACGCTTATCAAAAATTCATTAAAAGGCCTAGGCCTAGCGGCCAATAATTGGCATTTGGTGCCTAAGTGAAAGCGCAACATTATTAACTTGATTTGTTATGCAAACCTTATAAATACGACCACAGCGATTAAAAGTTACTAAAGAGTCCCTGTAAGTAATATTTTTTGACCGAGTGCAAGTACAATTTACGAAATGTCAACAGGTCAAAATATCTAAAGTAACAATGAAATTTGGAATATTTCTTTTTTCTTTCTTTTCATTTCAGTTTTGACACTTGTATTAAGTTTTAAAAACATATATTTCTCCTATCGTATACCTTCATTGTGCTTTTAACAGAATTTCTTACCATGTTTCGGGTATTTTGTTTCGTGTGGTTGCAGTTTTTTTAATGTTTTGGGCATTTCATTTTGTGTGGTTACTTCTTTTTATGTTTTGGGCATTTTACTTTGTATGGGTGTTCTTTAATAAGTGCAACATCATTAACCTGACTTGTCATCAAACATTAGCAATATGACCATAGCATACAATCACTTAAAAGACTTGTTAATGGATGAATTGAGGAATCACCAAGTTCAGCGGATGAAAGTTAATGGCTGTTTATGGTTTTGTACTCGAGTAAATGCGCAACACAGTAAACTTGACTTTCTCTGAAAATTTTATGTATATGAGCACGGTTGATTGAAAACTGATAAAAAGGCTTAAGGCCTGTTTATTAATTTTTGTGCCTCAGTCAAAACGCAGTACCATAACCTTGGCATGTTATCGAAACCTTATGAATACGTCGGACTAAAAATTCCTAAAAAAAAGTTTACGCTTAAGGTCTTGTAACTAAAGTTTTGTGACAGGGTAAAACTGCAACATTAATAACTTGACATGTTATGTTAACGTTGTGAATATGAGCACAGCGGATTAAAGATTTCAACAAATAGCCTTTGGGATTAATGTGTAGTAGCTGAGTAAAAATGTAACATTATCTTGATTTTCTATATAAACCAAACTACGTGCTGAAATGGCCCAACTATATATACGTATACTTCAACCATATACCGAAGCGCTGACAAGCTGAAAACAAAAGTGCAATTTTGTACGGTCTCCTAACATTTTATGGCCAGCCTACATGGAAGTGGACACGTTGATATCAAAAACATACTTTTTGTACGGTCCACAACAAATAGCAATGGACACGTCGCAATCTTTTTTTTTTGGGGGGGGGATGGTTAACGACCACCGTGATCAATTCAGTGGGCTATAAGCAGTCGGACATTCCCAATTTTGGGCTACTGGTTCCTGGGAAGGGGAAAGCCAGTGCCAGAAGTCAAGCACAACGTCCATGATTCACCGGGATTTGAACCAGGATCCTTCTCGACGAGTGGTCAGGAGCCAGCGCCTAGATCACTCCGCCGCCGTAGCGGCACACGTTGAAATGTATTTTTCATACGGCCACAAACGCTGTTATGGACATACTAGATTGAACTGGACGCAAATAAATCATTAATATAATTTGTACTAGCAGGGATACCAGTTATTTGCTAGGTACATATTACTATTTGTGGAATCACCAAGTTCAGCGGGTGAAATTTAATGAATGAAAAAGATATTCCTGCAATTTTCCAGTAAACTTATTTTAAATTTTTTTATTTAGTTAATTTAATTTTGCGAAACAAAAAAAGAAAGAAAAAGGAATGGGAATACTTACCTTCTAGGAGACATCTATAGAACTGCCGTACATCTGGCGTGCGCTTCTGTGAATCCCGCGACACAGAAATGCAATGTACCTATGTGATGTCGCATGCATACGACTTCACATTGGCATTGATCATCTTTTTTCTTACCGTTTTGAATTTTGAATATCTGGAACTCTCTGTTTACATTACATTATATTTCTTTCTGATAAGCCGCTCGTTGGTAGTGAAAGCTAAACTATATAGATTTGTGTTTTTAATTCACCATAAAACGCATATTTTTGCACTTTATTGTTATCTACAGTCCCTAACTTAGACCGTAGGTTGGTTAGTTGGTTGGTTGATGGTATATGGTGCAAGGCCCTCAAAGGGCCAAAGAGCGCCTTTGAACGTAGATAGGGTATTCTTAAGAGTAAAAAACGGAACGTTTTACGAAAATTTTGCATGGGGCTACCTTGACCCGGGCCCCGACCCCTTCCAAAAACCGTCTACCGTCTAAGTTAGATAACCATAAGTAGTATACCAAATCTGGTTGTCCTAAATTGAAAACTGTAGATTTTACGAAATCTTTATAAGGAGGGAGGGGCTCTCACCCCGGGGTTCCAACCCCTTCCAAAAACCGTCTAGCGTCTAAGTTAGAGTTTCATGACACCAAATTTGGTGGTTCTGAATTGAAAACTGTAGTTTTTTACAAAATGTGGTATGTCTGTGTATGTGCGGGGGGGGGCTCCGACCCACAGGGCCTTGACCCGTCCTAAAAACCGTCGACCGTCTAAGTTAAAGTACAATGAGATAGTATACCAAATTTGGTGGTTCTAAATTGAAAACTAGATTTTGCGATTTTTTTATGAAAGGGGTCCTTACCCCTTTTACAAAAAATCTGCAACCCCTTCCAAAATCGTCTAGCGTCTAAGTTTGGGTACCATGAGATAGTATACCAGATCTGGTTGTTCTGAATTGAAAACTGTAGTTTTCCAGAAAATTTTGTATGTAGGGGGCTCTGACCCCCCAGGCCTTGACCCGTTCCAAAAGCGGTCTACCGTCGAAGTTAGAATACCATGATATAGTATACCAAATCTGGTAGTTCTAAATTGAAAACTGTAGATTTTACGAAATTTTTATGGGGGCGGGGGCTCCAACCCCTTCCAAAACCGTCTAGCGTCTAAGTTAGAATCTCATGATATCATATTTGATGGTTCTGAATTGAAAACTGTAGATTTTACGAAAAAAATTATGGGGGGTCTCTGACCCCCTGGTCTTGACCCGATCCAAAAACGATCTACCGTCTAAGTTAGAGTACCGTGAGATAGTATACCAAATTTGGTGGTTCTAAATTGAAAACTGTAGATTTTACAAAAAAAATATATTCGGGTGTGGGGGGGGTTCTGACCCTTCGGGCTCCAACCCTTCCAAAAACCGTCTAGCGTCTAAGTTAGAGTACCATGAGATAGCATACCAGATTAGGTGGTTCTGAATTGAAAACTGCTATCATTCGGAGACGCTTCCTAGCACGGTTAACCACTCGCCTCCAAATGGAGCACTCTCGTGCTGCCTCAACAAACACCGATAGCGTTTTTCAATCCACTTGGGCCCAATCGGCTGGGTGGTTCCATATCCACAATTTGCAGTTACATCTCAACCTATAAGTGGGATTTTTGTTGTCGCCCACGTTCACTGTAACAAATCATGTTTTTACGTATTAATTTTGGTGCTTCGCTATTTGTGATTTTTCTGTTTTAATGTGCCATTGAAGATAGCTCACCATGTTTCCCATGTTCTCTTCGATAATGTTGGGTTTTATGTTGTTGTATATAATTCTTCCTTCTGCACAGTTTACTGCCCACGCAATGTCCCCTTCATTATGTTGAATATTTTTTTAAAATCTTAGTCACTGTGTGTATAATATAATGTAACAAGATGCCCTTCTGAGTACATTTAGCGTTATTTCCCCTTGTCACTGAATACTTCTGTACATATGTTGTAAATTTTGAATGTAGCATCACTGATGCATTTCTGTGAATTAGTACCTAATGTTTAATCTTTAGTATGGTAGTAATGCTTAATTGGAATTTGTGCATAGTATAGAATCATGTCTTGCCCTGTCTACAATACTGTAGGTAAACATTTTCGTTTGTATCGCTCGTGCTTTATTGTCTGCCTCTCCTTCGCCCTACGTGGCGAAATAATTTTTATTTTTTATGATTTTAACAATATTTTGTTTTACGTTTCACTGGAACTTTCCAGCTGATGTATATACCGCTGTATTTATTGGCAGAATTCCATTGTCATGTACATAGAAATGTTATTTTACTGAAGAATAAAGGCAATTTTGAAATGTAGATCGTGCTGCCTCAACAAACACCGATAGCGTTTTTCAATCCACTTGGGCCCAATCGGCTGCGTGGTTCCATATCCACAATTTGCAGTTACATCTCAACCTATAAGTGGGATTTTTGTTGTCGCCCACGTTCACTGTAACAAATCATGTTTTTACGTATTAATTTTGGTGCTTCGCTATTTGTGATTTTTCTGTTTTAATGTGCCATTGAAGATAGCTCACCATGTTTCCCATGTTCTCTTCGATAATGTTGGGTTTTATGTTGTTGTATATAATTCTTCCTTCTGCACAGTTTACTGCCCACGCAATGTCCCCTTCATTATGTTGAATATTTTTTTAAAAATATTAGTCACTGTGTATAATATAATGTAACAAGATGCCCTTCTGAGTACATTTAGCGTTATTTCCCCTTGTCACTGAATACTTCTGTACATATGTTGTAAATTTTGAATGTAGCATCACTGTTGCATTTCTGTGAATTAGTACCTAATGTTTAATCTTTAGTATGGTAGTAATGCTTAATTGGAATTTGTGCATAGTATAGAATCATGTCTTGCCCTGTCTACAATACTGTAGGTAAACATTTTCGTTTGTATCGCTCGTGCTTTATTGTCTGCCTCTCCTTCGCCCTACGTGGCGAAATAATTTTTTTTTTTTTTATGATTTTAACAATATTTTGTTTTACGTTTCACTGGAACTTTCCAGCTGATGTATATACCGCTGTATTTATTGGCAGAATTCCATTGTCATGTACATAGAAATGTTATTTTACTGAAGAATAAAGGCAATTTTGAAATGTAGTTTTTAAGAAAATTTTGTATGTGGGGGGCTCTGACCCCCGGGCCTTGACCTGTTCCAAAAACGGTCTGCCGTTTAAGTTAGAGTACCATAAGATAGTATACCAAATTTGGTATTTCTAAGATGAAAACTGTAGATTTTACGAAATTTTTTATGAGGGGGGGGGGCTCCGACCCTGCGGGCCTCAACCCCTTCCAAAAACCGCCTAGCGTCTAAGTTAGAGTACAATGAGATAGTATACCAAATTTGGTGGTTCTAAATTGAAAACTGCTTTCCATCTTGAACAACGCCTCCCTGCTCTTAATCCACCTCCTCAGGAGGCAAGTGCTATCATTCGGAGACGCTTCCTAGCACGGTTAACCACTCGTCTCCGAATGGAGCACTCTCGTGCTGCCTCAACAAACACCGATAACGTTTTTCAATCCACCTGGGCCCAATCGGCTGGGGGTTCCATATCCACAATTTGCAGCTACATCTCAACTTATAGGTGGGATATTTGTTGTCGCCCACATTCACTGTCACAACTCATGATTTTACGTATTAATTTTGGTGGTATGAGGCTCCTAGGTGGAGTCTCCTTTTTCACCCACATGATTCGCTATTTGTGATTATTATGTTCTATGTGCTATTGGAGATAGCTCACCATGTTTCCCATGTTCTCTTCGATTATGTTGTATTTTATGTTGTATATAATTCTTTCTTCTGCACAGTTTACTGCACACGCAATGTCCTCTACATTATGTTGAATATATTTTGAAATTTTATTGTCCCTGTGTATATAATTTAATGTAAGAAGGTGCCCTTCTGAGTACTTTTAGCGATTCTCCCCCTTGTCACTGAATACTTCTGTACATATGATGTAAATTTTGAGTGTAGCACCACTGTTACATTTCTGTTTTATGAAAAGCTGCCCTTCTGGCTATGCTTAGCGGCTTTCTTTTTTGTCACTGTATTGTTCTGTACATATGATATGACACTTATTCATTGCATTACTGTTCGATTTCTGTTTTTTTTGTAAAGTTGCCCTCCTGGGTCCGTTTAGCGTATTTCTCTCTTGTCACTGCATAATTCTGTGCATATAATAAGTATTTGTGCTTAATTGTTTCTACCATTTCTGTCATATTTCTGAATACTGTTGCACCTGTTAGTTCCTTCTCACCCATGGTCTTTTATGTGAATTAGTACCTTGTGCATATTTAATCTTTAATATGGTAGTAATACTTAATTGGAATTTGTGAATAGCATAGCATCATGTCTTTTCTTGTCTACAATACTGTAAAATACATTTTTATTTGCATCACTCGTGCTTTATTGTCTGCCTCTCCATCGCGTTCCCCTTCGGGGCGAAATAATTTTATGATTTTAACAATATTTTGTTTTACGTTTCACTGGAACTTTCCAGTTGATGTATATACCACTGTATTTATAGGCAGAATTCTACTGTCATTTACATAGAAATGCTATTTTTATTTGAAGAATAAAGACAATTTTGAAATGTAGATTTTACGAAAAAGTGTTTATTCGGGGGGGGGTCTGACCCCCTGGCTCCAACCCTTCCAAAACCGTCTAGCGTCTACGTTAGAGTACCATGAGATAGTATACCAGATTAAGTGGTTCTGAATTTAAAACTGTAGTTTTTAAGAAAATTGTGTATGTGGGGGCTCTGACCCCCCGGGCCTTGACACAAACCCATTAAAATTATACGACACAGAACTGAACACATATCTAAAATAAAATATTCAATGTTGGCTGAAGATTGCAATTACTCTTCTTGTCTTTGCCAATGACGAATTCCGAAGGCAAGACTTCGTCAACAGTTCAGATTCATCCCCGAATTGCTCAGCATTTGTAAAATGATCTTAAGTGTGTACTGACTCATATTAGCGAAATATTCCAAGTTTTACGGTGGTTCCATTGCTGTCCAGGAAGGAAAACATAATTCATTTCCACATTATTCAGCTGCCGCAATTCAGCTAGCATTTTACAGACATTATCCTTATCCAGGATTTAGGGTGAAGAGAATTTTTTCTCATAAATGTTGAGCTGTGTGTGTAAACAATACCTGACCAACACAACACACGTCAGAACTCGCACGACGAAAACATCTCTACAATGCAATAAGTATTTTACGACGTCACACTAGAAGTCGTAAAGTACTGATTGCATTGCCCCGTTCCGCCAATGGCTCCACTGAGGCTAATCAAACTCACTAGGTTTTTATTGAAAAGTTGCTATAGCTGTCCTGCCGTGAGACGCCGGTTCGTGCCTCAGCCTCCCCGTGGTCCAGAGACCAGCACGCGAGATCTCTGCAAGCCAACGACCTAGAGCACAGTGGTCTGGTTCCCGCACAGTCTGGCGGGATCGGACGTGAAATTTTGAATTCTGACTGGAAGATTGTCTAACCCCTCGAACTAGCTTTTTTATTATTGGGGAGCTAAGTCCCTTTATTAAATTCGAACAAAAGTAATACACAGTTCTTTAGTATCCTCATGCTAAAATATACAGTGTTGAGTATATTTACAGGGTATTTACATGGGTGCCAATCTTACCTGGTATCTTCTCTTCTTCCTTGGGTCTTCATTCAAATTTCGAGTCGCTTTCGGTGTGCAAGTTCACTTCTGGCGACTCGTTTCCACCTTGGATGGGAAAAATCACATTTTTCTGGAGGGTTAGACTTTCCACTAGGACTCTGATCTTCATCCTGTTACCGGAAGACTATATGAGTAGTTCCAGTCTGTGTTCTCTGTGCTCCAGGGATCAGAGCGTTTCTCCAATTAGCGAAGCAAATTGGAGAAACGCTGATCTTTTCTTGCCGTCTGTAAGCAACAGGAACAAGAGCAGCTCTTGATCGCAAATCGGCCAAAGTATTCAGGACAGATGCCATGGCCTCTGAGCACTTGATTCAAGAACTTATTTGTTTGAGCATGTTTGGTCGAAACCTTTGGAAGCACCTGATGCGTCTTCCGACCGGTCTCTCCCGAGTCCCACCTTGCCTGCCATTCGAATAAGGTCTGACGTGCCAATTCCGCTCGGATCTCCTGCGCGGTGTTCTTCATTGCACGTGTACCTTCTCTTTCAGCGTGGGGGCCTTCTCCAGCGCGCCCGTTTGCTTCCCTGGGTCCCGACATGGCTTCGTACCCAGCGGAAGCTAACTGCCCCATCTCCCTCCGACCTCAGGAGGGATTTGATCCTTTGGACGATGGGATTTCTCTCCCTGAATTTACCCAGAGCCTGCAGTGCTGCCTCCCTGTCTGAGTAAGGATTTGTTTCATTATCAGTCAGCTCTGGGCAGAGCCCATATGAGTGCTATCTCAATCGCCAGAAGTGCTGCCTGGAAGACAGAAGCATTCTGCGATAATTTGAAACATTCTGCTGTCGCCTCGTTGCCACCCGAGAACGCGCAGAAGCCTGCCCCTACTTGTATCTTTTGCTTTGAGACATCAGTAAATAGCTCATGCCCCATTCCCGTGGGTAAAGCATTGTCCCGCGATGGGCAAATTTTTTCTGCTGGGTCATCCTTTCCAACTCTATGATGGAGGCTCGATGTGGCACACCGAGAACGTAGGCATCCTCGCCTGACTTTAGGCAGTGCATTGCTGTCTCCCTCTCCGCCACCAGGTCCGCCGGCTCACACCCCGCCAACACTTGAAGTGCTAAGGTCGAGGTGGCGCTGAAATAGCCGGTGATCCCTAATAGGGCAATCATCTGGATTTGGTTAATGCCCCTCCTCAATCTGGCCGTGGTAGACCACCATGCCCCACTGGCGTACGTCAGAATCCATTCTTTCCCGCGCTGATAAATGACATTTTTAGTTTTGCCCGATAACCTCATGCTTTCAACCTGTTTAAGATCAGCTCACACCTCGAGCGAAGTTGCCTTTGGTGCGTGAGCCCGACAGATTTTAATCAAGGACCACAGCCAAGTACTTCATCTCTTTCACCGCCTTGTTCGTGCATCCTTGGAACCTACACGTAGGTGGTGTTTTCATTACTTCACTTTTAGCTATCGCTAAACGAGTGGTCTTTTCAGGGACAAAGTAGAGTTTGCTTTCCTGCTGCTCCAATTTTCCAGCACAACTAGGACACTGTGCGTCTCTCTTTCGATCACATGTCTCCCCGAGGCGGAGACCACGAGAACGAAATCGTCCGTATAGGCTTTTATTCCCACTTGCGGGCCCTAGGTCTATGTTCAAAGCTGCGTCCGCAACTATTTTCCAGCATAGCGGCCCGGAGTTGGAACCTTGGGGACACCATCTCTGGTACGAACGCGAGAATTGCCCATTACCCGCTACGAACTCTACCCTCCTGTCAGACAGGTAACTGCTAATGAGCCGGAACATGGTATTAGGACTGCCAAGTTCCTTAAGTCGGTAAAGTACCGCTGCTCACCAAAGGCTGTTGAAGACCCCCTCACGTTTAATGAGATGAAGCAGGTGTGGAGCCCTTCCGCTTTATTTTGGTCTGCCTTCTCTCTGAGACTTCGAATTGCTTGCGTGGTGCCCCGCTCCGGAAGGATACCGAATTGGTTCCTGTTTAGCCTGTTTCGCCACACGAGAAAGCTAATCGCTCTATTGGTTAAGAGCTTGTCCAGCACTTTACTCCACGCTGAGAGAAGGCAGATACACATATAGGCTGCGGGATTAGCCTTGTCCTTTCCAGTTTTATTGAAAAGAACTAGCACCGAGGTCTTCTAGAAATCCGCGAAGATACCTCTCCCTAGGCATTCGTTTAGGAGCGCTACGAAGTACTCGGGATTTGCATAGCAAATTTCACTGACTATGCTGAGGTCCGACACGTCCTTGCCCGGTGCTTTGCCAGTATTTAGACTAGAGAGGGCATCCTTCGCCTACTCCCTCGTGAAGGGGGGTTCTCAACCGTGTTTCGAGGGATCCGACATTCATCCCTCATTTTATTTTGCTCTAGAGAGTACCCATCTCCCTCGCCTCCTTGGAAGTGGTAGTCAACGAGACTCTCTATGGTGCTATCGAGGGTGGCCGATGGGCTTCCATCCGCCCTTTCGACCGCTGGCAGCTTCAGCGGTTCTGTGATGGATCCACGTGCGATCCTGGGTCGGATCCCGAAAGGGTTTTCCGGTTATTGGAACTCGCACAGATCCCTCCAGTAAGTGATGTTGGAGAGAATTAATTCTTTTCTATATGCTGCCCGAGCTTTTTTATGCGCATATGTGTTTACCCGGTCCTGCGGGGTTGCTGTTGCCCTTTGCAGGACTCTCCTGCAGCGCCTAGCTCTCGCTTTTAGATCTTTAAGGTTTTCGGACTACCAGGGGTTGGGGTTTCCAGATCCCCTTTTCGTTCCCCTGCAACTTTCGCATAGCGCTGTGGCCTAACTTGTTAGATCCTCAAAGAGGGAGTATAGGTTTAAAACCACTCCAATCTCTTCTGCCCTCCTACCTCCTAACAGGGTAGTGAGTTTTGCTTTAAAAGACAACCAGTCTAGGTCCTTCAAGGATAACCTTTTGCGCTTGGTTCGGTTGGGCCGATGCAAACCTATCTTGAAAGTTATCGGTCACTGCAGGTTTCATCGTCCATTACTTGCCAATTCTGGACAAGGATGCTCCGCGAAACCCTAGTAAAGGTAACGAACATCCACGATAAGCTCCTCGCTCCTTGGAAAGTGGAGGGGGTCTCTCCTGATCGGTCAAGATCCTTAAACCTGCAGCATATGCAAATCGATCAGTGGCTGACCTCGCTTGTCCTCCCCGTGCTGGCCCCGGAGGCGACTTTTGACGTTCAGGAAATTCCCAAGTAAATCCACTAGCTAATTCAGCGTGTCGCTCAGTTCACCCGCTGGAGGACTGTTCACATTCAACATTAAGAATCTCTCGTCGCTACTCTCGACTGCCAGGGCGACCACGTTCTCGGAGCATTTCAACTCGAGAACCTCTAAAACCGGGTCTTTGATTATCGTGGCGCTACCCTGGGTTTCTCCACCTTTGGGTGTTAGATACTATAGGTTGGAGAAGCCCACCACTCTTCCCTTCTGAACGACAGGTTCCTGCAGTTGCAGGAGATGAGCTTTACACTCTGTTGCTGTAACTAGGGCATGCACCGTGGCAGCCCTCGCATGGTGTAGTTTGATCTGAAGCGCTTTAATGCCTCTATTTTGCTTTTCAGCCATAGTAAGTCCGATCATTTAGGAGAACGATCTCTCTCAAGAGGCATGGGCAATCATTGTCCAGGCTCGAGTGTCCTACATCCACTCGACACCTGAACTTCCTGTTATTAGCCAGACCGTTAGTGAAACATAGGCTGTTGTTAAAGTCCTGGTACTTGTGCCCGGTTTCCCTGCAGCGGGCACACTTATCCTGATCTTAGGGACATTTAGACCTAAAATGCCCGAAGCCGTTGCACCTGAAGCAACGGACTTCCCTAAGGTATTTCCTAACCGAGTGGATTGACCACTTCACGCAAAACTTACCTTCTTTTCATCACTCCTTTGAAGGTCAGTGGGTCCGCCTCCGCTACACAGTGACGTTTCCCACCTTTGGCCATCAAGGAAAACCTGAGTTGGAAGCTGCTCTCTTCGAGCTATGGGGTTTGTTTCACGAGGCACCTCGACACTTGATCACGGGTTAGACTTTCGTCTATCCCGTACACAATGAACTTGGGTTTCCGTTTAGTCGGTAACCGTGACCTAATCATCTTCTCCTTGGTCACTGGATTGCTTTTGAGCTCGGAATCCAAATTTTAAACATCTTTGGCGGAGGAGTATTGCACCATTACGCCTCCCCGGTTGATCTTCCGTTCACTCCTCACACCAATCTGGAGCTTGGCTGGGCAGACTTTGGACTAAAAGGCAATCTTGACTTCGTCGAACGAAGGCACACCTTCGTCTGAAGCCGGGTAAACGAGAAGCACGTCCTTCTTCTCGTCCATCTTTGCCTTTGCCACAGGGGCCGTGTTCCCCTAACTAGGCATTGTCTTAGCCACTTCGGCGTAAAACTTAGGTGCCGCGCTTAAGCGCTCACCTGTCTCAAAGAGTGTCCCTTGGGCGAGACTCATTTCGCTAACGTGTTTATTACAAGCATCTTGTAGCTTGTTGGCTGCCTTACGAATTTTCAACTTGGTACCCACCTGTATCTTGTTTGAAGGATTCTCGAGATACCTTTCTAACTCCTAAAAAAGGAGTTGACTGGGCTGTCAAACTCCGACGGAGTCTCCAGGTCACAGTCGGTCTCAATGGGCCTGCTTGGACCGGGCGTTGGGGCCAACCTGCGACTTCCTTTCTCAACTACTGTTGCTAACCAAGTGCAGACCTGAATCTGTGTCCCTGGTCGGTTAGACATACTTCGTTCGATTCAGCCAAGTGTCCAGCGGCACCCAGGGGCTCTCTGCTGAAACCAAAACCTGACTGCTGTTGAGTGCGGGATTTGCCTAGTCCGTAGACTAGTGGGACCGGCACTACATCGAAGTCCCGTTAGTGTGTCAGAACTAAGCACAGCCTTTCGGCTGCGGTGGACTTTGCCCTAACAACGGCAGTTTTATTCTGAGTCCAGAAACTGCACTGAAACACTTTTTTCTCTAAAAGGGAAATAGGAAAATATTTGAGAGCAGTAAGAATACTCCCCTCAGTCTGCTGTCAGAGTCTTAAGTAATTGCAGTAAAATCAAGCAATCAAAAGCACTGTACTCACTCAAACGGCGTCTGACAAACCGCTGGTCTAGACGTCGTAAGCTAATAGACATTCTCTCTCGAAGGAGAGGCACCAGAAAAGTCGCCGTTACGCTCTGCAACCGATAGAAGTGAGTATGAAACTCAGCAATAGGGTGCGTTAGTTTTCAAGCATTTTTACGAACTAAGAAATGTTCTTTTATTCTTCACCGTGTGAGAAAATCTCACGGTGCGTGTCCTGATGTGTCAACCAGGAAGGAATCGGAAATGCTTGCACTTATTACACAGTCGAGTCACATTATTGCGACCACCCCCTACTTTTGACGTCAACAGCGCGTAGCCAATTAAAGAACGCACGTGTCATGACCTGGCTTGGAGGGTATATACGCCGTGCTGTTGGAAAGCTGAAAACATATCACTTGTTGCTGTGTGGATAAAAGAAGCGATTTATCAGATTTTCAAAAAGGGTTGATTATCGGCTTTTGGGCCAAAGGGTGGCAGTATTTCTGAAACAGCGCAGTTTGTGAACTGTTCACGTGCTGCTGTAGTTAAAGTGTATCGTGTTTGGAGAAATCACACCAGTGAGAATAAGTGAGTGGAAAGTGCGAAGCACCACGTGCCATTGATGTTAGATGTGAACGTCGGCTTCGAAGAGGCGTGAGGGCCGATCGGCACTCTACAGTGGAGCAACTCACTGGCCGAATGAACAAGGGGGCTACCGGAAGTGTGCCTAAAACGACAGTTCAGGGAATCCTGCTGCGTACGGAGCTCCGATGCAAACGGATGGTCACTGCACCTATGCTAACAAAGGCGCATCGTCAGAAAAGTCTTATATTTGCACGGCAGTATCGGAATTGGACCTCCGCTGATTGGAAAAGGATTGCCTTCTCCGATGAGTCATGTTTTCTGCTTCATTGAACGGATTGATTTTAGCGTATAACGCGTGAAACATCGGAGAACAAACGATGTTCAACCATTGCTAGAAGAACAGAAGCTGGTGGGTGCATCGTTATTGTCTGGGGAATGTTTTCGTAAAATTCTCTGGGTCCACTCATACCTGTGGTAGACACTAAGGACCAAATTCTTTATGAATCCATCCTTGCAGACCACATATACCCGTACATGCTGATTGTTTTCTCTGGGGCTGATGAGATTTTCCAGCACGACAATGTGACGTGTAACACAACTAGAAATATCCAAGAGTGGTTGGAAAAGCACGATGAAGATTTCAAATTCCTTTCCTGTCCCCTAATTCTCTAAATTTAAAGCCAATTGAGCATCTGTAGGACCACCTCGATCGTGTTGTTCGCTTTATGGAGACTCCACAAACACCTCCCAGCCAGCCTAGCTTCACACGGCGGTTATTCTGGATATCAGCTGCTGGTCCTTGACCGTGTTGCTAACGGCGAAATTATTAGAGCAGTACACTACTGTGTCGTTAATGGATTCTACGAAACCAAGACGTCGTTCTTTAATCGCGGCAGGACGAAAACTTTTGCGAACCCTTTGCATTACTGATTAAATTTATATAATTTAATTTTATTTATATTTTACTGAATGTAAGATATTGTTATATTTGCCCCTCATACCAGGGTTGTGTTATTGAGCATGAATTGTTTTAATACAGCGAGAGTTAAAAGAATGCAAATTGGATTCAGTTGATTGGCCCGACTCCAGGCAACAGACATTTACAATAATTAGCAGTAGGACTTAGCACGAACACAACACCTAATTATACGCTTTAAATCTTAGGTACGACTTAAGCAGAAGGAATGAACTTAACCAATATTAACTAGAATGAACTAATTTTAACCTTCGTCATTTCTGACCAGATGAAACATTCTGCGCAAGAGTTCAGACACAATCTGTCGGGCGTTACTGATAATCGCCTCTGGTGGCTCACGGAGATTCCCTCACCGAATGCTTACAGTGTCAAGAAAAATGTACTTACATGATATCAGGTTCATCCGTTCGTGAATTTCGTTCCAATGTAGCACTTTGAAGACACACACAACCACGGTGACATGAGGCGATCTCGGTGTAGAGTCTGTGTGAGCCCCTCTTTTTGTTAACCTGGGAATCTTTCTCCCCAGGAGATAGCGTCTGTTTCCTCCTATTTTCTTTTTCGCAGTTGATTGCGAGGGAGGGGAGGACTACAGGAGCAGTCACTTCTGGACCCGCGAAGGCTGCTCATCGGCCGAGAGTGTCTCTTCCCCGCGCTGTTCTCACGTTTGAGCTTGAAGTTAGCAGGTTCGACACGCATCTTCGGATTGGGATCGGATGGCAGTGGTTTCCACCTCTGCTCGGTTTCCCTTTCTCACTAATGGATCCTTCGCGGATTATTGCGGTTTGTTCCTGCTACTATTCCACATTTTCCGTTTAGCCTGTCAGTACATACCGGGCGCCCACTACTACTTTTCACTCCTTCTCTTTCTGCCCCACAGCAATCGGAGAAGAAAATAAAGCTTTTCTCCGGTCCACCGAGTTAACCCAGACAACCCAGTAGCTGTGTGCACTTCTTTCCTTTGTCCAGGGTCCAGTAACCCGGCCTGCCTTGCGCATAGGTGCGCTTCTTTTCTTAGCTCAGGGTTAAGTAAAACGGGCTACCCTGTTGCTATGTGCACATCTTTCCTTCGTCCAGGAGTAAGTAACCCGGACTACCTTGTTTCTATGTACACTTTTTTCCTCAGTACAGGGATGAGTAACACGGGCTGCCCTGTTGCTATTTGCACTTCTTTCCTTCGTCCAGGAGTAAGTTACCCGGACTACCTTGTTTCTATGTACACTTTTTTCCTCAGTCCAGGGATGAGTAACACGGGCTGCCCTGTTGCTATGTGCACTTCTTTCCTTCGTCCAGGAGTAAGTAATCCGGACTACCTTGTTTCTATGTACACTTTTTCCCTCAGTCCAGGGATGAGTAACACGGGCTGCCCTGTTGCTATTGTACACTTCTTTCCTTCGTCCAGGAGTAAGTTACCCGGACTACCTTGTTTCTATGTACACTTTTTTCCTCAGTCCAGGGATGAATAACACGGGCTGCCCTCTTGCTATTTTACACTTCTTTCCTTCGTCCAGGTGTAAGTTACCCGGACTACCTTGTTTCTATGTACACTTTTTTCCTCAGTCCAGGGATGAGTAACACGGGCTGCCCTCTTGCTATTTTACACTTCTTTCCTTCGTCCAGGAGTAAGTTACCCGGACTACCTTGTTTCTATGTACACTTTTTTCCTCAGTCCAGGGATGAATAACACGGGCTGCCCTGTTGCTATTTTACACTTCTTTCCTTCGTCCAGGAGTAAGTTACCCGGACTACCTTGTTTCTATGTACACTTTTTTCCTCAGTCCAGGGATGAGTAACACGGGCTGCCCTGTTGCTATGTGCGCTTCTTTCCTTCGTCCAGGAGTAAGTAACCCGGACTACCTTGTTTCTATGTACACTTTTTTCCTCAGTCCAGGGATGAGTAACACGTGCTACCATGTTGCTATTGTGCAATTCTTTCCTTCGTCCAGGAGTAAGTAACCCGGACTACCTTGTTTCTATGTACACTTTTTTCCTCAGTCCAGGGATGAATAACACGGGCTGCCCTCTTGCTATTTTACACTTCTTTCCTTCGTCCAGGAGTAAGTTACCCGGACTACCTTGTTTCTATGTACACTTTTTCTTCAGTCCAGGGATGAATAACACGGGCTGCCCTGTTGCTATGTGCACTTCTTTCCTTCGTCCAGGAGTAAGTAACCCTGACTACCTTGTTTCTATGTACACTTTTTTCCTCAGTCCAGGGATGAGTAACACGGGCTGCCCTGTTGCTATTTTACACTTCTTTCCTTCGTCCAGGAGTAAGTTACCCGGACTACCTTGTTGCTACGTGCACTTGTTTCCTTCGTCCATGGCTCAGACTCGTAAAGCTGTCTCCGCACAAAGCAGATAAATGACATCTGGTCTTTCTCATGATGTTTTCTCACATGGAAAGCTGCACATTCTTTCCGATCCCTTAACAAGCACGCTGCCTTTTCTGTACTGAGCAGCTTCGCACGCCAAAGAGCGTTCTCTGAAGTTACTAATACAGTAAATTACATGCAACAGGGTAATTCTGTTAGGTCCGAGAGACCGAAGACAATGCAATTTATCGCACTTTCTTTTTGGTATTTTCGCAAAGGTCGCTTCTGGGAGACCTGAATGGGGAAATAAGACATCCAAAACTTCTTACTTTCCTGCGGAAAAGTTACTTCCAGCTCAATTTTTACACTAAAACCCATTTACCAAATTTTGTACAAGTACCCCGCGTTACAATATTAAACAACATACAAACTTCAGTCGTGCCGTGGCTTCGTATACACTCTAATGCACAGTTGTTCTTAGCAAATTATTGAACTTAAGGTAAAATTTAAGATATGCATACTGGGCATTTTTATGAGCCTCTATCATCTTATACAGTATTTGATGAAGATTTCCTTTTATTTAGATCAACGTTTGAAAAAAAGACACACACAAATAAATAAAAAAAGAATCAAGAAGGAGCATATCCATTTCCGGCATCACCTTTATGACTTCTTCTGACGCTTGATTCATCATTGGGCGCCTATAAAATAACAAAGTACTTCAGCTAACAGATGCCAATCTCGGTGGTCGGTCATTAAATCACTGATGTGTAATTTCAATAGCAGATAAGGAAATGCCTACATACTGAAGAGAAAGGAAACAAAAAAAAAAAAAGAAAAAAAAGAAGATCGTCCTTGCAGCTTGCGTTTGTTACCTGGATTATTCTAAAGTGTCGTTTAATAAAGTTTCGGCTTTCCACCTCGACGAGTTTTCTTTCTGTGGAAATTCTGAAAAATTCACATACGAGATGGACATTCGAAGTGAAGGCCGCCCTTTTTGTAGTCATTCCCACTGTAGTTGATGGAGAATGGATAAAAGTTGATGTCAAATAAATGACGAAGAAGTATCATACCCGATTTTATGATAATGTCTAGTTTCAGAGTGTCTTCCATAGTTTTATATCTCTGTTTCCTACAGTATTAAATCAGATGAGATAACAGATAGGTTCCTCGAGAAAGGGATTGTTTCTTCTAGAGTGTCATAGCAGGGAATCATTAACGGGTAAAATGAACAACTAAATATTTTCTGCTGGAACTGACCAGCTGTCACGAGGAGGACGCCGAAGACACAACCACCTTTTGCAGCTATGATTTTGTTTTCTGAAATCCATATCAGATTCTGCCTTTCCACATTTCCCTTAAGGACACCATTAGGTCTGCTATCTACGTGTTATGCTGTGGCAAACAATTACACATTCTACTATTTCTTTCGCATTTCTCATCTTTTCACTCTGTGCGGGAATGCCTATTGAGTTAGTAAGTAACGTTTCCTGAGAGAAAGCATTGTCCTGCCGAAATATATTGTATTTAGTTTTTCTAAATATCAGCACATAACAGACTGGAGTAGAAAGACAACTTGTATCTTTCCTACGTATAATTGGTTTTGGATTATTTACAAAAACGTGTAGTAATGCAGATAGTACTTCCCATGTTTTCCCGATTTTTCGTATGAAAGCATGATATTAGTCTTTGTTCCTTTTTATTTTGACATTCTGTTATCCAGAAATTGTTTTCCATAAATATATATATGGCAGGAGACGGTAGCCTTTTTTGCCATACTGTTTCTTTTTTCCGACATTTCATAGTATGAAAGCTACAACAGTTGGGAGGCAGCCATTGTTTGTTTTAATTAACTAACTGCTTCTTATAGATAGTTTCCTATGAATGTGCTATTTATACATGTGCTTAATGGTGTCTTTTGCCTACTACAGTGAAACTTCTCAAGAACGACAACCTCCCTTACCGATAAAAGAGTGGTCGTTGGGAGAGGGATCGCCTAAAGAAGTGTTAAAACTAAGTATCGGTATTTTCCTTAGACATCAAGAACGTGTTAAATTGCAATGTGTGAGGTATCTAAGTAAAATAGTACAGATGTATAAAAATCATTTTAAAAGACCAATATTTATTAAGAAGGAAACATAAATCAAACTTTTTCTTAAAAAGATGAAAGTTCAGTTTCTCTAACCCTTTTGAACTTCTCACTAACTACAGATTTTTCCATTGTCTGTTTTATCTGGAAAAATAACATAGATAAATGCTCATCGGGCATGCATTCAGAATGAATCGTTAGTTCATCTATAGTCTTTAAGGTCTCTTAGGCTGAAATAATTGGCTTGGCTTCGTCATTAACCCCATCTTCTTCAGAATCTGAATCAGCTCCTGAAAGGCACACACATTTTCATATAGGTAAGACCTTGTGAATCCGAAAAACATCTGTGTGCAGTACATATACCATAACAATTTTAATGTAATTTGCTTACCTTGCACAACGGCGGGTTCCAAAAGTCGTGCCTCCCAATTTTCACCTAGGTCATGGAAGCACTCGATGTTTTCCTCATACTCCAATGATATTTGGTCGTATTCGATACCAACAACCTTGGAGAGTTCAACTAATATCTCATCTCTGATGCTCGTTTTATCAAGTGACTTAGTTTTATTTTCAAGTTTTCAATTCGTCATATCAGTATTATCAAAACACTTTTTGATAAGATCTCGACTTAAATCCATACAGGCAGATTTTATCCACTCTACAGCATCTGCAACTGTGATTTTCTTGACCAATTCTGAAGCAGTTGCGCTTTCATCAATTCGAGCAAAGATGGATAGCAATACGTAAAGCCCGTATTCATTTTTGAACCATTTAATCACACCGGGATTCAAAGGCTGTAAATTAGCCGTAGTGTTTGGGGATTAAAAGAGCAATTTTACATTTTTGAGACTTGCTTCATGTGCATGGCAAGTGGCGTTGTCTAACACAAGCAGAACACTTCTTCCTTGATTTCTCATCTTTTGATCAAAATTTATCTTCAAATATAGGGAGAGCCATCCGCGCCTTTGAATTTGATTTCCAAATCCCACCCATATTTGCAAAGATTTTCCCCTTAAAACATCTTCATCTTTAGTATTTCCAAATCACTAACGATTTCTCTTTTTTGCCTGCAGCACTAACACAAAATGCAAGCGTTAAGCGGTGTTTTGGAATTTTGCCTCCTTGTGATTCTTCCAATTTTTGCTTCATGCTTTTCGTCGGCAGAGCACCGAAAAAAGTCTGGTTTCATCCATACTGAAAATGTCCTTGTCGTCATAACCGGCCAAAGTAATGGGAGTCTCGTAACCCAGTCCTCACACAATTGCTGATCTACATCTGCCGCTTCACCATTCAATGCACGAAAAACGATGTTATGTCGGATCTGAAATTTGCTCAACCATCCATTGCTAGTAGAAAAGCCTTCTATCCCGAGAGATCTGGTATCTCGATAGCCTTTTGCTTAATCAAAGGTCGACTGATAGGAACGTTTTTTGCGTTTGCTATTTTGAACCACTCCAACACAGTTTCGTTGATATCTGAAAACTTTGCGAGTCGATTCCGCTTGACTCCCCGAAACTTTAAGTCCTCCCATTCTCTTAAAATTGCAACTTTGTCCTTGATAATCTTGTTTAGTTGAGTCTTACCGCAGTTAAATGATTCTGATAACTTGCTTTCCGATTTTCCACTTTCATGCAATTTTATGATTTCAACACGCTGTTCAAGAGATAAGAAAACCCGTTTTTTAGACATTGCAAGAAGCGAAAATTATCCACGTGAATTCGTGAATGAACACTAGATTCACCACTGGCCCGAGACGACAAGAATTTCTTTCTTTCGACCGACAATGCAATGCTGGTATGCCCGCCCTCGAATGAACAATCAGCGATTACACGTCCAGGTCAGAGAGCTGTCTCCTCTCGACTTCTTACCCAGCGTCCATGCGGGTCGAATTCTTCTTTTAGGGAGGGAAGGAGGTAAAACCGGTCACTCGTTGAAGTTGGCTTGGCCGTTCATGTTCTTTTTAACATTTCGTCTGCGGTCTAAAATTCCGTGCCTAAGAAAATCGGTCTTGGGGGAGTCATTATATAAGGGTGGTCGATGGGAGAGGTTTCACTGTATTATGGTTACTGTTCGTTTTGGATTACCTTCCTATATTAGTTGCGCCAACAGTTTCTCTGGACAGTTCCGAAAAGCCTCGTTGTTCTCGTCACATGTATATCTTGATGTTCTGAGCTACCTTATTGAAAAGTCCTTCCCTGCAATCCAACGAAAGCTTAGGTGTTCTGTTAGTAAAAAATCTTCAGGTTATTTTTCGTCTCCTTCAATACTCTCAATTCGGTCTCTAAGACAAGGAAACGTCCATCTACTGTTGCACGAGACACTCCAGTGATCACTTCTTAAGGAAAAACAAAAACGCATGACGAACGTCTCCCTTGTTTGCAATATATGTTGTGTCGCCATCTAGCGGTAGTTAGGTAACTCGGAATGTGAGGAAAAAGGGCAAAAGTAAAACACTATGCACGCCTTGTGTCCAGCGTCCGTGCCATGCTCTTTTGCACCCCTAGGCAAATCCAACTACTCGCAGTCCCCACCCCCAAGTAAATTGCAAACTTTAATTAATTACTAAATTTCAAACATGAAAATAAAACATCATGTAAAAATGGAAAATAAAACATAGCATTGCGGAATTTTGCAAACAACGTTATAATTTCTTACATTCATTAGCACTGCTGTGGTATCTATATATTTAAAACACAAGGCCATTTCTTTCTTCAATCCACCAGCGCCACCCATCGGAGGGATTTTATGATTTTTTAAATGAAAGCTACTGACCCATAGATTTGTCATCGCTAATTTTTATTGTCATAATTAATTTTTATGTTACCATGTCATATTCTTTGTACAATCCGCCGTAAGTGGAACGATACACGGGAAATCGGGTACTACTTGAAAGCGCTGATTCGGTAGTACAGCCAAAAATAATAAAAAATAAACGAAATAGCCTATGTCCACTGAAAGAAAGAAACTTCGCAACGGTGAAAGAATTACCAAAATCGGTTCAGTAGTTTTCGAGATTACTTCAAACACACAAACAAGGTTTCCCTCTTTATATATTAATATAGATTTTTTAATGATACCAAAAAAATGTTAAAACAAAACTTGCAAAATAAAACACATTTTTAACCCTATTGTGTAGTTATGTAGACATGATATCATTTCGGGTCACTGAAAGAATAGCTCAATACTCCAATGTACGCCCGTCAACGACGGGTAAGCACATGTTTATTACAATAATGAGGAACGTCATTGTCAAATTCGTATACGAGTATTTGAAAAAATTAAAAATTAAAAGGAATATTACGAACATTTTGTTGTTGTTGACCCATCTTACGCATTGCCCATTAATAATTCAACCGTTCATTATAGTTATACATTTTATTCCGATTCGTGTTATATGACAAGAAAATATTTCAGTCACAGCTTTTTAAACCGTGCATGGCATGGGTTACGGACTTTTTATCTGAAAATACAGACATAATTTGAATTTCCGTTTTTAAAGGACTAAAAACTATGCACTTCAAAGTACCACATTGCGCCGCCCCTGAGGTTTGTTTCCTAGACGGCTGCCTAGTTGGCCTAAATGTCACACCGGTTGTGCCTGTGAGTAGAGGGAAAATGTATTTTTCAGGTAACTACGGAGTTACCGCACATATATACACTGAAGAGCAATTGAATTAGAGACAGCTGGGGTTATGCAAATGTGGCGCTGTAAACGGAAACGACGTGACGTATGCAGCGATCTGACAATATAAGGAGTGATGCGACAGGAATCAGGAAGAGTCGGACGCAGTATAGGTAAGACAAAATACCTAAGCGAATTTGATCGTGGGCAAATTGTCGGGGCCTGACGAATGGGTCACTCCATCGCGGAAGTCGTGCAGGCACTGGGATTTTTAAGAGCCACTGTGTCACGGGTGCACCGCGAGTACATCTAATCCGATAAAACCATCCCTGCAACGGCAAACTGCCGTGGACAACAGCGTGTGGATGAGCTGGGTCATCGTCGGCTAGCTCGCATTGTAACAGCGGATAGCCGGGCCACAGTGTAAGAAATCACTCGGCAATTTAACGCTGGTGCACAAAAACGTGTAAGCAGCTACACCATCCAGAACCATCTCCTCGCTATGGGGTACATAAGCCATCATCCCACGAGGGTACCGCTGCTTACCGAACATCACAGGGTGCAAAGATTAGCATGGGCGCGGGAACATCGCCACTGGACCCTAGACATGTGGGAAATTGTTGCCTGGACTGATGAGTCGGGATTCACGTTGGTACATGCGGATGGCAGGATACGATTATGGCGCAAACCACATGGAGCGATGGATCCTTCTTGCCAGCAGGGTACTCTTCAAGCTGGTGGTGGTGGTATTCTCGTCTGGAGACTGTTTACGTGGACTGAAATGAAACCCCAGGTACGTGTGACATCGTCAATCACAGGTCAACGTTACCGGGATATAGTGGACGACCATTTGCTCCTGTTTGTGCGTCTTCAACATCCCACTGGGGACCTCATCCTGCAACAAGACAATGCAGCTCCCGAATTGTTGGCAAAACACTCCACCAACGTGACCTCAATCCTATCGAGCACATCTGGGATACCATCGAGAGAAATGTTGAAGATCTCACGCCCCTCCATCAAATCTTCTTGAATTGTGGATCCGTATGGCTTCCCAACACTGCCGTCATCAGTACCACAGTTATCTCAAATTCAATTGCTCTTCAGTGTATATATATATATATATAGCACAAGTAACATACTGTATATTTGGCACAGCTAGTGTAGGAAGATAATCCAAAATATATGGTTACAGCGATTTACAGCCCATCTGTAAACAGTCTATATGAACTCATGAAATTAAAGGGCATAAAAAAGAATTTGATACTCCATGTGATACAGTATTTTGAAAAGTAAGAAAAAAGGGAAATTGATAACAAATAATTTTTCCAATAAAAAATGTACGTATAATTCCATTTATGAATTGCAAAAAAAATTTCGTTGCATAGAAATTTTAAAAATTCCAATAATTTTTGGAAATTAGGGAGCCTGTATAATTTCCGATTACACGTAGAACTCTTTATTTTATAAAAACTGTGTTCTTTGAATTTTTATTCTTTTTTTCTCTTTTGCGCACAAAAGACAAAAGAAACAAGGAATTACTGGCATGCTCAGACTAATAAATACATTACACCACCCCAGAAACATTATGAAGACGGAACTTGGACTATTCAGGGAATGGTTATTTGCATTTCTAAGTCTGCTGGATCAACAATAAGTTGCATAAAGGGCAGATATGGTTAGAGAAATGCAAGTTTAAGCAAACATTACTTTTTCTATTTACGTATACCATAGTACTTTACATTTACGGTATGGTATTATATTACCAAAGAAGAAACGTAAATAGTCATGATTCATTTATATTTTTCTCGAACAAGAAGTGGAAATATATTGGAAAAGTACAAACGATTTTGCTAATATGATTTCACCTCAACATATATATTTCCATTAAGTAAAAGTTTATTTAAAATTAAAATTTTTTTTAAGATGTATCAAAATTATAATCTGCAGATAAGGCAGTGGTATGATCACGTTCCATAAATCTTTGTTGCAGTTACTATCTTTAGAAAAAAATTTAGAATATTTCTTAAAAAATGATATAAAAATATAATTTCAAACTTCAAGGGTTGTGTCCATGAAAGAGAAGAACAGTGGATTTTCAACAATGAATAAATTTTGATAGCGCTGACATGTTTAACAATTTCCAAAAAAAAAAAATATTAACAAATACGCTTGGTTGGGAGCGGCGAGAACATAACCGAAGTAAGCAATGGCAGTTTTAAAACTGAGACCTGCTCTCCGTAAATGGCCGTCTGATCTGTTTAGCGCGCTATTCTGCTAAACGGAGTGGGCATGCAAAAGAAAAATGTACTTACAGTATGGTACCCCTTCTTGTTTTATGACTATCCACTTGTTCAAATTCACTTTGAGGGGCTCGCTAGAAATAACCAGTCTTTAGATGACAAACACACGCACATACTCACCGGCGAGGAGTTCTGCTGTAGATTCACTGGACAGTAAGGCGGTCAGGCCACAGGTCAGAGGACAGATCGGCTGAAGGACATGAGTTTCCCGAAATCGTCTTTGGTCGCCAGCAACATTTTCCTGGCCCATCGTGGTTGCTGTCGCTCTTGCACTTTGAACTTCTTTTCTCTTTCAGAAAAGAATATCTTCTCTTCAAGAAGAGCTGTGAGACAGTATCCCGTTCCTTGTGATATAAAGGAAAATTAACAGTGAATCTTCCATATCCGTGTCGTCTACCTAGTCAGATGTTCTTCTCCGGCAGACATCAGTTGCACCATCGCGTTAGGCTTCTCCTCTACCTTGACTTCTTGACCCCGACGCTCTCTCGAGAGTCACAGGGATTCTTAGACAGTCGCAAATATTCCTTCTCATCGCCTGCTGTAAACAAACAGCTCAATGTCCATTTGGCTATGAGCAGGGCGGCGACGTAAAGTTGCACATTTGGGAGGTTGCAGCTTTCAACGTTCCTAAAAAAGACAAAACTGATGTTATAAAATTCAGCGCCTGTATCTTAGAATATTTGACATTTTAACAATACTGTGTACGTGACGCCGTTGCTTGCAACTCTAGATGACCTCAAAACATTGCTACTACTGCTGTGGAGCCAGTGACAACAGACATGCTGCGGCGAGAGAGACAAAACTAGCAAGGTTTTCTTTCGTTCACGGATCTTTATTCATTCTGTTTTTGTAAACTTCGAAAATGTAGTCATGTAAAATTAACTGAATCATTTGGTGCAACCCTGGATAACTCACTTGAGTAACCCAGAACAGTCAAATGGCACTTCTATGACTTTAGTTATTTTGATGTCATATTATGTTACGTATATTTCTTAATGTCGTGCAATAACTGCACACATTTGCAAATTTCTTAAACTCGTAGGAATTTACAGTTTTCTCGTACAAGATTTCAATCTCTTGTCACGTGTTACGCATTTCATAAAATACTAAACTCTTAAAAGTATCTTTTTTCCTTGCTATAATTCAGTAATTAACAGTTATTGTGTGAAGGAAATAATTGAAACTGTAAATTACATTTACATTCCAAAAATTAGGGCGACACTGAACGTAGTAAACCAGGAAGAGAATAGAAGTTAAGTGATGTTATTGATGTACACTGAGTGGCCACTTTATTATGACCACCTGACAATTTTAAGCAAATAACCTATGGCTGCACGCTGTTGGGTCCAGAGGGAAAGGCTAGTATAAAAAGGGAAAGCTTAGTGCTTGCGACAGTAGTAGAAGTGATTTTTGGGTGACAAGATGGGTAAAAAATGCGATTTGTCGGACTTTCAACGTAGGATGATTGTAGGAGCTCGGAGCCCTGGAGCGAGTATCACCGATACCACCGCATTCGTGAAATGTTTCAGAACAGCTGTTGTCAAAGTGTTTAAAGACTGGACTGTCAGCCAAAAAACTGGGTCTGTACGTGCAACGTGTGGTCGTCATCGACTAGTGACTGCTCGAGCGGAACGGAGAGTGTCCAGACTAGTAACAGACAACAGAAGGGCAACAGTGCAGCAAATTGCCGACCATCTTAATCAATGATCCGCTCAAATGATCTCTGCACGCACTGTTCGCCATACAATGCATCGGATGGGATATGGCAGACGAAGGCCAGTTCGAACACCTTTGCTGTCTGCAGTTAACAAGAGAAAACGTCTTCAACTCGCACAAGAGCACAAGGATTGAACAGTCGATAGTTGGAAACAAATTATGTGGTCCGATGAATCACGTTTTCAGTTGCACCATGCCGATGGCCGAATGAGAATTTGGCGAAAACAGAACGAAAGCATGTGCCCCAAATGCATTGCTACAATCCTTCGAGGTGGTGGAGGCAAGATCTTGCTTTGGGCCCTTTAATTCGTGTTGATCAACGTCTGACTGCCACATAATATCTAAACATCGTTCCGGACCAAGTGCGTCCTGTCATGTGTATGGTTTATCCCTATGGCGATGGCTACTTTCAACAAGATAATGCGTCCTGCCATAGTACTCGTATTGTACAGGATTGGTTTCAGGAACATGCCGGTGAGTTTACTTTTCTTAGGTATCCCCCACAATCTACAGATCTCAACCCCATTGAGAATTTGTGGGATTAAGTTGAACGAGCCATCAGACAGCTGGATCCACAGCCCTGCAATCTCAAACTGTCTCAGATTCCACGAACCATCTATCAACATCTCGTGGAGTCCATGCCACGAAGAATCGACGCAGTATTAAAGGCAAATGGTGGCCAAACGAAGTACTGGAAGGGGGCGGGTCATAATAAACTGGCCACTCAGTGTATATGGGAATGATATGGATCTTTTTGAATATTTTAAAAATTTAGGCACTTTTATGTGGAGGTTGTTGCCGTAGGTATGTTTCCGTGATTCCTTGAAGTGTTTGGCAAAGAACCCATGAATATGCATTATTTCTTAACCAGTATTAGTGCTTCTCTAAATTTCGCATCTTGTGCGCAGTTGAAATTCCTCCTGTGCAAAAAGCAAGTTCAGCGGTGATTGTTTTACACAGGAAGAGGCAAGTGTTATTGGCGTTTGTGAAAGGGATTCTCGTTTCCTTCTCATCCAAAAAAACCCCAACAATTTTATTACTTTTGAACTCTTTCTTCGCTATTTTACTGCGAAAGATTTTTTCAACTGGTTATACGTAGATTTGAACGAACAGTAAACAACAAATTTTCTGTTTGTTTAAAATTATTTTATTGTATACTAATAAAACATATCATAATCATTAGAGACACAAGTAACAATGCAAAACACAGCATTGGGGAAAACGTATGGTACCCAGATATTTTATTTCCGTTATTGTGAATCCTCAAAATATATTTAAATACTTTTATACTTACATGAAACCTCATTGAAGAAAAAACATCAGTTGGCAGCTGCACTTCTAATAACATCTGCGCATGTAGATGCATATGAAACAAATATATTTGTCATGATTCTCGGGTTGGCAAGAGAACGGACGCGGTACACATAGCACAATCATTCACTGCTGTAAAAAACAGAATGTACAGGTTGCATCTTAAACGGTAAACCCAGGTCTTAGCTTTAGACGTCATGGGGATGAAAGCATAGAACTGAACAGATATTAAACTCGTGGTACCTATTCTACTTCAATACAAACATTTCTGTATCCTAAATGAGCTATCTATAAAAGATAAACGTGGAAAGAGCGATGACTTCCGTTTGATATAAAAGACGGCAATGTTGTTGTTTTTTCTAACAGAAAAGTAATTTCAACGGCGAAGCGTGGCAAGATTCTTCACCTCGGAACTAATATATGATCTTATTGTTTCATCATCGCAAGTTCAACACTCATTTCGAACTAACCTGCCGCTTTGATGAGAAATTAGCGTGCATCATTTCAACGCGCTGCCGAAATAGAGCAACCCGAGATCTGGGTGGTGGTTTAAATCCTGTTGGGAAACACCTAACTTTCACAAGCACATCTGATCCCGAAGACTCGGTCTAGAACTGTCATAAATTTAAAATAATTCAGTAATCTAATGATTTAAATATTTTATATATTTTGTTTTTCTAAGTGTTTACTGAAAGGTGAAACGTACTACTTTTCTAAAGTCTAAGCATTCAGCCCGTTTCTTTATGTATTAGTTACATAAAGAAACTGGCTGAATTCTTAGAGCTTTTATACTTATATTGAACCACATTGAAGAGAAACCCATCGGTGGTCTGGTGCATCGCTAATAACATCTTCACTCGTAGATGGATATGAAGCGAATATCTTTCAAGGTTCTCGGATTCGGAAGGGTATGGAGGGGATACACATAACACAAGAATTCATGATTTACATGTCAAACGACAATACATTTCAATCACGGAAGCTACTCACCAAAACTATAGAGAAACTCTGGAAGTCGTGTATTATACTCAGGTATCATGAATTAAAAAATACGCAAAAACATGCTCAAGAATTTGTGTTTTTCAAGTGTTTAAGCTTTGTGATACATTTACACAAACTTAAAAAGGATGGAAATCACATTTCACAAGTCATACCGCAACTTTCTATTTAAGGGAACTATTTTTGATATCCAAAAACATCATAATAAATACTTCTATAAAACGTGGAACAAAATTTTAGTTATGTTATGTCAATTTTGGAATCGTATAGTTATCAGTGAAAGTGGTAACAACTTCTTTCTCTGTTACTGATGTATCGTGTGGGAGTGCTTTGAATATCATACAATTCACTTCTAATGGTTTTAGAGATTTTTCTAGCCAATTGTATAAAGGCCGTTCCTAATTCTATTGAAATTAATAATCTCGTTAACTAATAATTTTCATTCTCTCTTTCCTGTAAATTATAGCTGAGTGCCTTTTAACATTCTTTGCAACTGTTTCACTTTACTATCGGAGTAAATTTATTTTAAACTGTAATTTGCATTACGGCATCACTTTTTTTTTAAGAGCGAACATTTCATTTCATAACTACAAGTACAATTATTCCTTTAGAAATCAAAATGTCACTCACGATCTCTGCTACAGATGTCTTTATTATAAGAATATTGCATGTGATGTCCTGGAGATATAGAGTCGAAGATGATGCTTCAATATCTATAATGTGAACATGCAAATCCTTTCCACATAAGATATTCCCTTGATAGTTCATCAAAAGAGATATTGATATTAGAAATATTGACAAAAGTCACTTTACTTAAATATACAAATTAAACAGCTTCCATTTTTTGATATGACTTTACCGCCGAAGTGGAAGCGAACACCAAAACAAGTTGCGTAGGCAATGCTCCCATCGTGTTGTTTTCTTTCACAAAACAAGTCAAGCTCCAAGGATGATGCAATGCATACAATGAAGTGCCAGAATGTAAAACAGCCTATGAATTATTATTGGTTCACTTTCAGAATGATATAGCAATGGTAGCGGTTATAGGTTAATTCAGAGACATATCGACACAACCTTTAAAATCCGATACTTGACTTTAAAAATCAAGAAATCTCTGTTCAAATCTTAATACGGTGAAATAAGCTCACGGCATGTTTCGTTCAATATCACTGGGGCCACATTTGGAAGAGGTTGAGATTAATTTTCTGTAGTCAAAAATGTGTTTTTGTAAGGATAAAGGTTTCTGAATGAGGTATGAATGTAATTTTCCCCCGAAATACACTGCTGGCCACCCAAAATGCAACACCAAGAAGGACACGAGATAACAAAGCCAGATTTGCTGGACAAATAACAACAGATACAAAGATGAAACGATTGAGCTTACAGGCCCGCGAGACTTGCGAAACACGCAGACATCAATAGTTCGTGTGGCCCCCCATGGCTGGCAATAACGGCTTATACACGCCGCGGCATCGAACGAAAGAGGCTTTGGATGTGGGCTATGGGTATGTCTGTCAAGGATGCTTCCATACGTTGCCACAGTTCATCATGCGTAGCCGCGGGTGGTGCCTGCCGTGCCACTCGGTTGCCGATCAGCGACCAGACGTGTTCGATGGGCGCTATATCGGGAGAACAGGCGGGCCACGGCAGCAGTGGCACCTGGTGGGCGGTGAAGAATTGTTGCGCGATGCGTGCCACGTGCGGGCGCGCATTGTCCTGTTGAAACGTGGCCGCTGGTAGGTCCTGCAGGTAAGGAAGGACTACAGACTCCAAAACGTCGGAGAAGTGGCGGTGGCTTTTGAGTGTACCGACGATGCGTACCAGAGGGGTGCGGGTGTCTTATCCAATTTAGCTTCAAACTATAACGCCAGGCGACGGACCGGTATGGCGATGCATAGTGCAGGCCTTATTCAGTCTCGCGCCGCGGTGCCGCCACACGCGGATCCGACCATCGCAGGCAGAAGCGGGTTTCGTCTGAGAAGAAAATGTCGTGCTATTCCGTAGTCCAGGTGCAGCGTTCAACGGCCCACTGCCGCCGCACTAGCTGGTGGTGTAACGTGAATGGTAATCGGAACAATGGGCGCGCCGTGAGAATAGTCCTCGCTCCTGCAGACGACGTCGAACGGTACGTGCTGACACAGGTTGTTGCGCAACACACCCTAATTCCTGCGCTAACGTTCGCGATGTGGCGGTGCGAGCCGTCAATGCCCGCCACACAACATGCCGGTCCTCTCGTTCGGTGGTGTGTCGCGGCTGCGGCAATCGCTCACGTCGGTCCTTCCGTCCCTCCTGCACCCACCGAGTCCATACTCGCCTCACTGAGGTTGGATGTCGTCCCACACGGACGTCGATGTCTCCGTACGATAAACCGCTATCACGATAAGCCACTATTCCTCCTCTGTCAAACTCCGAAACGTGCTGGAATGACTGCCGTGTTCTGCGACGAGGCATCAGGAAGCTTCCCACGCACAGGTCCAGCTAACATTACCGAAAGAGATCGGTATGGTGGTGTTGTTGTGCTCGTCTGAGGAGGCATTAAGCTGAATGGTTGTACTGAGCTCCACGTTTTCGAAGGAAGTTCCGTAACCGCAAACCGCTACTGCAAATAGGTGCTCCTTCCCCATGTACGCCCATTCCGAGGTGCCATTGGTTCCGAGTTCATGTTTATGAATGATGACGCGGTACCCCATTCTACACGTGCAGTAGACGAGCTGTTGGAAAAAGAGGATATCACTCGTATGGATTGCCCTGCGTACTCCCCGGATCTAACTCCCATAGAACATGTGTGGGACGATCTGTGTAGTCGTGTTGCAGAAAACCTACATCCGCTGAAAAATGTTCCTCAGTTGAAACGTGCAGTACGATAGGATTGGGCAAAGGTTTTCCAATAACTCATCGACAGTCTCGTGTTAAGTATAGCTGGATGCTGCAACGCAGCTATTGCTCTTAGGGGACATCATAATCCATACTGACAAGCACCTCTTTGCTGTAATCCATCTGTGGAAACGATGGCTCTGTACCATGGCGTGTACTGCTTTACGGTCATTTCTTAGTAAAGTCCCAGTGTACAGTTTTGTATTCATTTTTGCACATGTGCTTGTTCATTCCCCCAATTGGTACATACTGAGGTCTCTGTGGTATGACATTCATCTATCCAGGCTGCTTCATTGCGAAGCTACGGCGAAAAAACGAACAGTACTTAAGTTTCACACGGCAGTGTAATTGTATATTATGTTCGTGGTAAGTTCTGCCCATAGTTATTTAAATTCTAGGACACAATAATTTAAAGCCATATAACGTTTGGATATGTTATGGATTCATGCTCCTAAGCTGAGCTTAAATGTTGAAGAGACGTAAAGCATCGAACACCCTCTTTTTGCTGATTGTTCATTTCTATATTTGCTTCTGTTAACTAATTGAATATTGCGTTCGTGGTAAGTGCTTCCCACAATTATTTTCTTTGAGTGTATGTTCCGAAACCTTCCTCATTTTCGGCCAATCAGGGAAATGAAAACAAAAAGCGTTTATTTAATTTCTTGCTGCACTTTAGGAGTTTATTCTCAGAGCTGATCAACCCTGATGTATGGAGCACGTAACAAAATTCCTCAAAAATATTTTGATTTAAAAGTACATCTTCAAGCTCGCTACAAATAAAGATGTGTGAGGAGAAAGATAATTTGTAAAATATATGTTCTTCGTAACCAAAATTACGTACGCAAAATTAATTTTCCCAAATCGATTGTTTAGAGTAATATGAAAGAAATAATATTCAACACAAGTTATCGTTTAGTAACGGGAAAGTTTTTCTTTTGAAGAAAAAAGCAGCAGGACAGATCCCACTAATTAATTAAATAACCTGACTTAGCACAACAGGATCTTTTGTTTTGTGTAATCTTTATTCTAAAGGAATTTAATCGTTTTTAACAATAAAAATTAATTAAATTCAGGGATTTAACGAGGGAAAGAGAGAAGGATGATCACTTTTAATTTGCAAAGTAACAAAATAAAAGTAAATTCTACATTTAATGCGTCACAGAAAATCTACTAATCATTGACCTAGAATGGAGAACTCTCCGCGTATTAGTAAGACATGGCCAAACACACGAGCGAATTTTTCAACAGATTTTCTCAACAAAACAACTATAAGGAAGTGTTCGCCTAAAACTTTTGCGTCAGAGCTAAAAGCACACTATCTACTCCGAGACATGTAAAGGATGTCCGGAATTCGTCATGCATGAGCTATGTAAGTCCTCGTATTCTCATCTAACTCTTAAATTTTGCTTCCTTTGCACTTTATCTTTGTTATCTAAATATCTCTGGTTTTCCCCTTCCGAAGACGGAGGATTACATCTTCACGCAATTTCTTGTCTCACTGTGTTTTCATATGCCAGCTTTCAGATGACTCAAACTTTAGGAATGCAACAGATTTGCCAATTTTTGATCTGACATGTAACTTGATATTTGGGCGACGATTACAAAAAGACATAAGGGAGGGGGAAATGAGGATTTCGTCTGTGTGAGTGAAAAGCAGGAGGTTACAATTCCTTGAATTGGGTTCTTGCCCTCTTCACTCTCCAAGGGCGATTTGCATCACGAGGATTTGTACATCTTTTGCTTCACATATCCAGTTAAACGGCGAACAGCCTCTCATAAAAAAATCCTAAGCTTTTGTAAGTCAGAAAATGTCTAAGAGGTGGGTGGTATAGGCACATGACAAAGTGGGCGTCATTAAAGAGAACGAAAGTGGTGAAAAAAAATTCACTGTGAGAAAAGTATGTACTCGAATCTCCCACTTTTCCCACACTGTTTCAGAAGTTAGGAAACTCAAACATTGGTGCATGCACTACTACCGATAACAAAAGATTGAAGAAATACGACATACTTTGCTTGAATAAAGCGTTATTAAAAAATGTACTGTCCAGCTGAATTCTGGCTTTCCCATAAATGGACCGAAGCTGTACTTTACAAGTGCTACGGTACTTACGGATGAGGCAGAACCTTTGAACAAATCAGAGGGCGTGTTTACGTTTCCCATCGTGATCCTGTTCGAGCTACTTGCGCGATATACACTGTCGAGTCACATTATTGTGAGCACCAGCTAATATCCAAATAAACCGACGTGCGCAGTGCGACCAGCAGCTAGATTTGCCGGGAGTAACTAAATAAGGTTCTGGATGGTGTTCACAGGTATGTGGAGTAGGGTGGAGCGAAAAACACTTTTTTTTTATTTGAAACGTCATCATGTGCAATAGGGGCGATTTTATTACTGAAATGACCCCCGAAATATGTATGACATTATTAGATATCTTAGGCTTCCCCAAAACCCTCAAAGTTTGAAAGTTATCAGCAAAAATGGTTTAAAAACACCCGCTTTCTCTATTTTGTAAATATAAAAAAATACTGCGTCACCATGTTATTGAACGTCACCTTTGAGTGTATTAACACGGATAAAAATTCAGCAGACATGAGTTAAATTCTTAGGCTTCCTCAGATCCCTTAAAGTATGCAAGTTTTCACCAAAGCTGGCATGATAAGTTGCATAAGCATTAAGTTCGACAGCAGCCTTATTTGTTACCAATTTGGGCTTATCATTAACATAACAATTCCCCTCCCCCTCTCACACTTTCTGGAAACCACATGTTGATTTTCAGAACCATAGCTGGCCATTTTGCGCTCTCCTTTGTTTTTCTTACCTTCTAGACCTCACCCCACCCCCTCCCTCACGTTGGAGCTTTCTTTTCGAACTCGCTGAGTCATCTCATCACAGTCGCACAGATCCTTTTGGGAGAGAGTGTTGGCGGATTTGTGTCATAATGATGCAACAGTTTCTTTGACTCCTAGTGACGTTGATTGGAGCGTACCAACATTTCCGTTTTGTCATTCAACTACTTAAGATGGCTGAAACAAGAAATAAAGCTGATTGCTCTATCCTCGGGAGTTATAAGGAGATGCATGAAAATGTATTGCCTACGTACGAAGATGTAATGCGCCATTACTACCTTGTGAGGAATACTCTTTGGTAGGAAGGTGCAAATTATGAGCCAGCTGCAGCAGAAATAGCAAGTATTGTCGTGGACGCTAAGTACATGGAAGAAAGCATCTCTTCCGACATCGCTCCACAAATCAGTTGTAAAGCGTATTACAGCACACAAGACTGAAATCCAAAAGCTGGAAAAACACGCTGAAAGAATGAATGAAACCTACCGAAAGAAGGTTGAACAATTTCGTACAGATTGGCAACATAACCTTGACATATGCTCATGCAAGTGCAAATGTTTTAGAACCGACAAATGCAGCTCTGCAAAAAAGGTACCCGTGAAAGAGCTAGACTTTCTAATGGACCAGAGAACAAACTGAAAAATGATAGTAAGTGGGCTTGACGCAAAAACCACCAGTGTACTAAAGAAAAGATCAGCTCGAAAGAGTGATAGGGAAGAGCATGTTTGTAGGAAATTACAGAAAACTGAATCACTCAAATCAGCCGTGCGAGTCGAGGATGAACCTTCAGAAGAGGATACAAATACTAATTCTGCAGGCAAACGAGACGAGCCGGGTCCTACCCATTTGTTGGCTTTGAAGAAAGATTTCGCTTGCACTCCTCTTCGCTCTTCAAAATCTAGGCGTCAAATGACACTGTCTGCATTTTCTAGAAAGTGCGATATGCGAGGCATCAGCGATCGAGCGGCAGCTGATCTTGCGTCGGCGTTGCTTCATGATGTAAGTGAACCGGTTCAGTCGGATGAGTGTAATGTATCTGTCATTGACCTGCATAAAGTACGACGAGAAAGGAAAAAGACCCGTCAAACAATTCGAGATGAGGTAAATTTGACTGGTCGCAAGATTGTAGCTCTATTTTTGGACGGAAGAAGGGATGAAATTCTTACGAATACACAGCCATTGATGACTAGTGACACAAGCGAAACGAATAGTAGGAGCATATTACACTTGTTGAAGAACCGGTTCGGTCTATATGGGACATTTTGCACTGAAGAGCAGGAGTGCAAAGGACATTTCCGACGGTATCTTCAGCTTATTAGAGCGGAAGGCCTTTGACTTGCCAGAATTATTCTTCATTGGAAGTGACGGGGAAGTGACTAATACCGGCACAAACGCAGGTATAATTAGGCGCCTTGAAGAGAAGCTCAATTCTCCCGTGCACTGGATTATATGTCAAGTTCATTTTAATGAACTGCCTTTTCGCCACCTCACTGAAGCACTCGACGGGAAAACATCAGGTCCAAGAGGATTTAGTGGATTGATTGGAAAACACCTGAAGACGTGCGGAAACCTTCCTATCGTTAATTTCCAGAAAATTATATTTTCGCTTCAGTCCGATATTAACTATGGAGATCTTAGGTCGGATCAATTTTATTTGTGAGAAATTTGTAAGGCAGTCTTTGCAGGTGATTGCCCACAACATCTGGCAAATCGGAATCCTTGAACACTTGCACATTTCCGTTGGCTGACCTTCGCAAATCGCATTCTGCGTTTGTATGATGGAACTAGTGATCCAATACCACAACTTGTCTTATTAGCCACCTTCATGACGAAAGTATATGCACCATCGTGGTTTACGATCAAATGTAACGGTACCTGTAAAGATGGTCCAAGGGATTTGCAGCTTTTTGTAACTCGGTTTCAGTATCTTCCAGATAATTTAAAGGATATTGTAAAAAGAGCCGTCCAAGACAACGTGTATTTTGCCCATGCAGAAAACTTGCTCGCAGCAATGTTGTTCGACGACAAAAGGTATGTCCGTGAGCTTGCTGTTCGATGCATGATGAAGGCCAGGAAATGTTCCGAACAAACAACTACAGTTAGGAAGTTTTGGATTCCTAAGCTGAATTTTCAGAGCAATGATTACATCGACCTAATCGACTGGCAAGAGTGTAATGTGACTGAGCCTCCCATCCCACGGAAATGGAAAGATAATGAGCATTTGGAATTACTACAGTCAGATAAATATCCAAGTTCTTGCTACGAATTTACAAAAATACCATGTCATTCTCAGGCAGTAGAGAAGATGGTTAAGATTGTAACAGATTCTTCTGCTCATGTGTGCGGCCTTCTTGCAAGAGATGGATTCATGAGAGCAAAAATTTTGGATAGGAAGTTGATGCCAGTTTTAAAAAAGTCTGATTTCCAAGTGAAATAAACTCACTCCTCAAGTTATGCTACTAGGTAAGGCTGGTTCTATCATATTTACATAACGTATGCCATTTTCGGAGAAATATGAGAAATTTTGAGCTCTTTGGGGAAGCCTAAGGAATTAACTCACGTCTACTGAATTTTTACTTGTGTATATACACTCAAAGGTGATATTAAATAACATGGTGATACAGTATATTTTTATAATTTACAAAATGGAGAAAGCGGCTGTTTTTAAACCATTTTCCCTATAACTTTCAAACTTCGAGGTTCTTGGGGTAGCCTAAGATATCAAATAATGTCATCCACATTACGGGGGGTCATTTCAGTAATAAAACCGCAACTATTGCACATGGTGACATTTCAAATAAAAAAAAAAGTGTTTTTCGTTCCACCCTACTACAGAACAAAAGCGCATTTTCGGCGGGTACATATGCTACTGCGAAATAGTGGTGGGCAGATTCCGGATCATTTACGTGATCCGGATCTTATACATCGGGTCATTAAAAGGGTCCGTTTCTCTCAATATAAATCGGCCGAAAGATGGCTGCACGCTAGTTCTTTGAATTTCTGTCTTAGCCGCAGTCAGCTCCTGTTAGAGGAATAGCCAAAGGAATAGTCCTCGGGTCCGCCACCCCCCGCCGTTGAGGGTGGATTGAGTACGAATTCAAAGCGATATATATATATATATATATATATATATATATATATATATATATATATATATATATGATTTCCCCAATCAACGAAATCCATGGACCCCCCTTAAGAAATTTCTGGCTCCGGTGTATTTCTTGAGCGTGTGGTTTGTAATGGGAGCCTGTAAACTTTTTTTTTTTGTCGTTTCGGACGACATTTTTGTGTTGATCCCCGTACAGGTGCTCACACTCAAATGTGGAGAGCAATTTGCGTCCACTCAAGAGCTAACTAACAGAGGGAAATAAAAAATTATCATTTGTCAGACCATATTCTAGAATATTTAATCCAACGGAATTGCCTTTACTCAGAACACTGTTTTGAGATGTTGATTCTCATTATCAGACAGTTCTTCCCTGGCACGTAGTAAACTGATTTTAAATTTACATAATCAATTGACTTATTCTGCCAGATAGACACCTTCCCATTCATGAGGAAACAAAACGTTTCCAAGTAGGGATACAGTCAACATTCATCATAAAAGTACTTCCAAAGGACAAATAATATAGTCATGAAACAGGATTATTACTAAAGCAACACACTTTGTGCAAATAAAATATAAGAGGATTTAGTACTTAGTTTGAGTAATATAGCATCAACATCATCATCATTGTCAACCATAACGAATCCACTGCTGGACGAAGGTCTCCCCAAGTATCCTCCACAACGGTCTGTCTTGTGCCAGCCTCCTCCATGTCACTCCCGCATACTTTCGAATTTCATCCACCCATCTCCCATGTGGTCTTCTTCTGGGTCTTTTTCTGTCCCTTGGAATCCAATATAAAATTTCGGCTGTCCATCGATGGTCTGTCCTTCTGGTAGTATGTCCAGCCCATTGTCATTTTAGGGATTTAACTCTGATCATGATGTCATCCACTCTTGTTATTTTTCTGATCCGCGAGTTCCTCTTCTTATCTCTCCTGGTTACACCAAGCATCCACCTCTCCATGCTTCTTTGAATTGTCTGTTGCCTTTGTATGTCTGTTTTAGTTAAGGTCCACGTCTCTGCACCATACGTAAGCACTGGAAGGATGCATTGATCAAACACTTTTCTTTCAAGACATAATGGCATATTGCTCTTGAAAATTATGCTGTTTCTTCCAAAAGCTCTCCAGGCAAGTTTTGTACACCGATTAATTTCTTCGTCAATGTGACGCTCACTTGTTATCTGCTATCCAAGATAAACGTACGTGTCTGTTATCTCCAGCTTTTCTCCATCAATCGAAAAATCTTCATTTCTTGTAAAAGCATTGTACATCACTTTTGTCTTCTGAAAGTTCATTTTTAATCCCACTTCTTTACTCTTGTGAGCAAGTTCCTGCATCATACTCTGCAGCCCTGATGGGGTAGTTGCAAAAATGACTATGTCATCAGCAAAACGAAGGTAGGTTAGATAATCTCCATTAATCTTTATTCCTTTGTTTTCCCAGTTCAGGTATTGAAATACATTTTCCAATTTGGCATTAAAGTGCTTGGGAGATATGGTGTCACCTTGTCTCACATCCCTTTCAAATTTCTATGTGTATTGTATTTTCAAACAGCCGAATCTTTGCACTTGCATTTTCATAGATGTTATTAATAATATTAATGTATGCATCCCCAACACCGCAGGACTTCAGAGCCATTGTAACTGCTGATGGTTTCACAGAATCAAAGGCTTTTTCATAATCGATAAAAGCCATGCACAATGGAAGTTCATATTCCCTCGCTCTTTCAATTAGTTCTCTAAGTACGTGGATATGATCTATTGTGCTGTAGCCACTCCTGAATCCAGCTTGTTCTCTCGGTTGAGCCATGTCGAGTGTTACCTTCAAGCGGTGTGAAAGAACTTTAGTGAAGATTTTATAAACCACTGATAGGAGGAAGATAGGTCTATAGTTCCTGAGATCCTCAATGTCACCTTTTTAGGTAGCAGGAACATTGTAGCGTTGTTCCAATCCTCAGGAGTCTTCCCTTCATTAAGGCATCGAGTGAAAATTTGGGCGAGTACTGCTTCGATTTCTCCACCTGCTTCTTTTATGATGTCTACAGTAATTCCATCTTCTCCTGCAGCTTTTCCCCGCTTCATGTTCTTGATTGCATATGCAACTTCTGCTGGAAGGACTAGAACTCTGGTACTGGTACCTTTCATGATGTCTGGAGTGCATGTATCATCCCTTTCATATAATTTGGAGTAGAAATCTTTCACTCTTGTCAAAAGTTCGCCTCTATTTCTTGTTACAGAACCATCTTTTTTTCTCAGTGCTATAATCTGTTTTCTTCCCTTACTGAGATGTCCTTTTGCTATCTTTAGGCTTTGGTTGTTTTCAATTGCTTTCCTCACTAGTTCACAATTGAATTTCCTTACGTCTTCAGTGATACTTTTTCGTACTGTCTTGCATAGCTCTATATATTCCACTTTGGAAGTCGCATCTTCTTTAGTTGTCCTCATCTCTCTTCTTTTTTGCATCAACATTTTGGTTTTTCCTGATAATTTGTTCACATGCAACTTGTTCTTAGACCCAGCTAATTGTGTTCCTGTTTCCATAAGAGCTTTGGTTACTTTTCTGTTAACTTCAGAAATATCCACTTCTTCCGATGTTAGGCCTTTAAAGCAGAGAATCTATTCTTCAGTTCCAACTTGAAGGTATTATGGTGTTTTTTAAGGTTGGTTATGTCAATACATTTTGTTTGTCTTATGAGCTTGCCACATTCGAGTTTAGTGTTGAGGTGCATCTTACATCTCACCAATCTAGGGTCACTACTTGTGTTGAACTCGTTTAGCACACTGCAGTCTTCTAAGACGAATCTTTTGTTACACATAATAAAATCAATTTCACTTGTTGTCCCATTTGGATGTCTCCATGTCCATTTCCTGCGTGGCTTTTTCTTGAAAAAGGAGTTCATGATGAAAAACCCTTCTGCTTCTGCGAACTCAACGAGAGTATTTCCACGCTGTTTTCTGTTGCTGTGACCGAATTTACTTACTTAAGTTTCATTCTGTTGCCGTTTCTCTATTTTTGCATTAAAATATCCCATAATTATCTTCAAGTGCTGCTTACCTTTATTATTTAGATGATGAATTTCCTCATAAGATTCTTCAATTTCTTCTTCAGGATGACTTGTAGTAGGTGCATAAGTTTGAATAATCTGAGCGTTGTATCTTCTCGAGAGTTGGATAACGAGTCGGGCAGCTCTGTCAGAGGAACTTTCAACTTCTACAACTTTATCCTTCAGTTTCTTGTTTATTATAAATCCAACACCACTAGTTCTGCAAGTATCTGTTCCACGATAGTAGAAGAGATATCCACTTTTCAGTTCAATGAGATCTTCTCCTTTTCTCCTTACGTCACTTAGCCTGACGGCGTCCCACTTGATCCTTTGTAGTTCCTCTTCCAATTGAAGTAGCCTTCAATCAGAAGATACGGAGCGTCCATTATACGTAGCCTTCTTGCGGTGCATCCTGTTCCCACTAAAGGGGCCCTGACCATCGGGATTAGAGGAAATGCTATCCCACACTCACCAACCCGCTTGGCGAGTTATGGCCAAAGCGGACCGGACTAGGCTGTCATCTGATGCTGAGCTGGGCTATGATGAGTAATATATATATCATCATCATCATTGTCAACCATTATCAATCCACTGCTGGACGAAGGTCTCCCCAAGTTTCCTCCACAACGGTCTGTCTTGTGCCAGTCTCCTCCATGTCACCCCTGCATACTTTCGAATTTCATCCACCCATCTCCCATGTGGTCTTCTTCTGGGTCTTTTCCTGTCCCTTGGAATCCAATCTAAAATTTCGGCTGTCCATCGATGATCTGTCCTTCTGGCAGTATGTCCAGCCCATTGCCATTTCAGGGATTTAACTCTGATCATGATGTCTTCCACTCTTGTAATTTTTCGGATCCACGAGTTCCTCTTCTTATCTCTCCTGGTTACACTAAGTATGCACCTCTCCATGCCCCTTTGAGTTGTCTGCAGCCTTTGTATGTCTCTTTTAGTTAAGGTCCACGTCTCTGCACCATACGTAAGCACTGGAAGGATGCATTGATCAAACACTTTTCTTTTAAGACATAATGGCATATTGCTCTTGAAAATTATGCTGTTTCTTCCAAAAGCTCTCCAGGCAAGTTTTGTACGCCGATTAATTTCTTCATCAATGTGACCCTCACTTGATATCTGCTGTCCAAGATAAACGTACGTGTCTGTTATCTCCAGCTTTTCTCCATCAATCGATAAATCTTCATTTCTTGTAAAAGCATTGAACATCACTTTTGTCTTCTGAAAGTTCATTTTTAATCCGACTTCTTTACTCTTGTCAGCAAGTTCCTGGATCATACTCTGCAGCTCTGATGGGGTAGTTGCAAAAATGACTACGTCATCAGCAAAACGAAGGTGGGTTAGATAATCTCCATTAATCTTTATCCCCTTGTTTTCCCAGCTCAGTGACTGAAAAACACCCTCCAATGTGGCATTAAAGAGCTTCGGAGATATGGTGTCACCTTGTCTCACTCCCTTTCCAATTTTTATGTGTGTTGTATTTTCAAACAGCCGAATCTTTGCACTTGCATTTTCATAGATGTTATTAATAATATTAATGTATGCATCTTCAATACCGCAGGTTTTCAGAGCCATTGTAACTGCTGATGGTTTCACCGAATCAAAGGCTTTTTCATAATCGATAAAAGCCATGCACAATGGAAGTTCATATTCCCTCGCTCTTTCAATTAGTTCTCTCAGCACATGGATATGATCTATTGTGCTGTAGCCACTCCTGAATCCAGCTTGTTCTCTCGGTTGAGCCATGTCCAGTGTTACCTTCAAGCGGTGTGAAAGAACTTTAGTGAAGATTTTATAAACTACTGATAGGAGGCTGATAGGTCTGTAGTTTCCGAGATCCTCAATGTCACCTTTCTTATGTAGCAGGATCATTGTAGCGGTGTTCCAATCCTCAGGAATCTTTCCTTCATTAAGGCATCGAGTGAAAATTTGGGCGAGTACTGTTTCGATTTCTCCACTTGCTTCTATTATGATGTCTACAGTAATTCCATCTTCTCCTGGAGCTTTTCTCCGCTTCATGTTCTTGATTGCATGTGCAACTTCTGCAGGAAAGACTGGAGTAACTCTGGTACTGGTATCTTTCATGATATCTAGAGTGCATGTATCATCCCTTTCATATAATTTGGAGTAGAAATCTTTCACTCTTGTCAAAATTTCGCCTCTATTTCTTGTTACAGAACCATCTTCTTTTCTCAGTGCCATAATCTGTTTTCTTCCCTTACTGAGATGTCCCTTTGCTATTTTTAGGCTTTGGTTGTTTTCAATTGCTTTCCTCACTAGTTCACAGTTGAATTTTCTTACGTCTTCAGTGATACTTTTTCGTACTGTCTTGCATAGCTCTATATATTCCACTTTGGAAGTCACATCTTCTTTAGTTGTCCTCATCTCTCTTCTTTTTTGCATCAACATTTTGGTTTTTCCTGATAATTTATTTACATGCAATTTGTTCTTAGACCCAGCTAATTTTGTTGATGTTTCCATAAGAGCTTTGGTTACTTTTCTGTTAACTTCAGAGATGTCCACTTCTTCCGATGTTAGGCCTTCTAAAGCAGAGAACCTGTTCTTCAGTTCCAACTTGAAGGTATTATGGTGTTTTTTAAGGTTGGTTATGTCAATAGATTTTGTTTGTCTTATGAGCTTGCCACGTTCAAGTTTAGTGTTGAGGTGCATCTTACATCTCACCAATCTATGGTCACTACCTGTGTTGAACTTGTTTAGCACACTGCAGTCTTCTATGACGAATTTTTTGTTACACATAATAAAATCAATTTCACTTGTCGTCCCATTTGGATGTCTCCATGTCCATTTCCTGTGTGGCTTTTTCTTGAAGAAGGAGTTCAAGATGAAAAACCCTTCTGCCTCTGCAAACTCAACGAGAGTATTTCCACGCTGGTTTCTGTTGCCGTGACCGAATTTACCTACTGAAGTTTCATTCTGTTGCCGTTGCCCTATTTTTGCATTGAAATCTCCCATAATTATTTTTAAGTGCTGCTTACCTTTATTATTTAGATGACAAATTTCCTCATAAAATTCTTCAATTTCTTCTTCAGGATGACTTGTGGTGGGTGCATAAGTTTGAATAATCTGAGCCTGGTATCTTCTCGATAGTTGGATAACGAGTCGTGCAGCTCTGTCAGAGGAACTTTCAACTTCTACAACTTTATCCTTCAGTTTCTTGTTTATTATAAATCCAACACCACTAGTTCTGCCAGTATCTGTCCCACGATAGTAGAAGAGATGTCCACTTTTCAGTTCGATGAGATCTTCTCCTTTTCTCCTTACCTCACTTAGCCCCACGATGTCCCACTTGATCCTTTGTAGTTTCTCTTCCAATTCAAGAAGCCTTGAATCAGAAGATAGGGAGCGTCCATTGTACGTTGCCAAGGTGGCAGCCTAGTCCGATGGCAGCCTAGTCCGGTCCTCCGGGGATTCTTAGCACCCTCTGCCTTCATGTCGCACTGGCCGCTGCCTTGGCCAGGTACATTCCAGCTGCCGGAGACTGAGGGCCAAGATTTAAGTTGTGGAGTCATTTTGGAGGGGTTCGGCCATAACTCACCACGCTGGCCAAGCGGGTTGGTGAGTGTGGGATAGAATTTCCTCTAATCCCGATGGTATAGTTATACCGCAATGGGCGGTCGTCAGAGCCCCTTCAGTGGGAACAGGATGCACCACGAGAAGGCGGGGTTGACATTTGTCAAGGAGAGGCTGTGATGTTACGCATCACCTGACCTTACATCCCATATATATATATATATTACTCAGATTAAGAACTAAATCCTCTTAAATTTTATTTGCGCAACTTACGCTTTACCCCTCAACGAACTGAACTGGAGTGATGAGCACATTATGCATCCTACAGAGGAAGACCTACGAGCAAATTGAAAATAGGTTTTAGCATGATGTGTGACTATTTTTATAATTAATTGTTTCCCTGTGAGGCAGTACAAATACTGCCCTTCAGATTTGTTAATATCAAGAGCAGCTTCATTAATATACATCTGTTCTGTCAAAGTTTCAAGCTGGTATCCCCATCTTGTGAATAAACCGTAATGAAAAAATCGAAATATAAAAAAACATAGAATCTTCAAAATACAATATATCTTCATTTCACTGCAAACTATTAGATAAAACCAAAGATAAAATGGTTCTAGTAACATAAAATAAAATTTCGATCCAGTAATTAATCAATGGGCAATGAAATACCAGTTCCGACCGCCCACAGAAGCGAGCTGCAAACGAGATCTGCGGAAAGGATCTTTTCGTTCACTTTGTCTACCGGGTCAGGCACAAATTTCGACCCGTCTTTATTAGCTAGTACTAACAGCATTAAATTCCATTGAACGTGCCAAAGCCAAACAAACAACTGCGCTCTGCTGTATTTCTACCATCAAACGTCACGCACCCCAATTGGTGGATTGCATTTCGGCAACTGGCCAATGAAATAACGGAGATGATCTTCCTGAGTTTCTTGTGTATCTGTCTCCAGATGCTAATAAGCAGATCGTGGTATAAACCCGAAAGAGTTGCTACTGACATTTACAGCCACAACAGCCATTTTTTCTGAGTGGCTGTATAGTTTTGCGGGAGAAAATTAAGAGAATATATGATACGATATTTGAAGACGTTTTAGGAAGGAAGTGTCTGACCGAAGGTCTAAAACTGCACTTAGAAATAGAAAGTTAGGAGATCTGAGTAAGTGAACTCAATAAAAAGACAAACACAAAAATTGTAGTGAAAGCAGAGGGTGATCCGTGACACCACTCTGTGTGGAAGGGGGGAAAGGGTACGAAGCACTGCACAACATCACAGAGAACCACAATACCAATCAGCCGTCCGACGCACAGGTGAAACTCAACAATACCAATTCCAAATGTCCGAGCAGAATCCATTTTCGCCATCTCGATGCCAATCTGAAAAAGAAGGGTGTGGTGGTCTGTCTAACACCCACCAATGTTTACATACTTACTCTCTCTGTCAAGGGGGGTCAACGATCGCCTCCTTAGTTCTGGGATACCTAAGGATTTCGCTGGGATTGTAATCAACCGCGCCCCTAACAAGTCCATTAGCGTGGGTTTCCACTTTCTTTCTTGAAGAACTTTCTGGCGAGTCGGATGTCAAACCCATGTACCTTCTCGATTCCAAGTCTGTTCCTCAGGTTCCGAAGTGAAGTCCAAGGGGGAGCCTAAGTGATCTTCAGAAGTGCTCGGCTCTGCACCTTCTCGATTCTCTCTCTCTGTTTCCTACTAATACCAATCCAGATGGAGGAGGCGTATGTAAGCACCAGCCTGACGACCGTCCTGTACAGCAGTACTTTGTGTAGTGTTGTAAGGAAGATTATCTGGCGGAGTAGTGGAGCAAGCTGCCCAAGGCATTGTCTAGCTTTATTCGTGGGGTAGTTGGTGTTCGCCACCCATGAAAGTCGGCAATCTAGTTGGAGCCCTAAGTACTTAGAGGAGGTAGCCCAGGGGATTGTCTTTTGAAACAGAATGACTTTCGGTACTCCGTGGAGAGATCCAAAAAACAACAGCGCACTGCTCTTATACGGATTGATCTTGATCCACCTGTCAGTGTAGTAGCTTTCCAGCTAAGAGAGAATGTCCTGGAGGAGTTTCACTGCTCTGCCTTTGTTCGGGGACCTGATGACAACAGCTGTATCATCTGCGTACATCATGACCTGCCCTTGTTTTGGTTTGGGTAAGTCGTGCAGATAAATGGAGATCGGCGTTGGTCCAAAAACCGAAACCTGAGGAACGGTAGCCCGAATCGTATTTACCGAAGAAAGCTCACCGTTAATCTTAACAGTGAACCTGCGGCTGTTGAGGTACGAACCAATCAGCTCAACAAGTGGGCAAGGGCATCAAAGCTTCTGCAACTTGTGCAGGAGACCATCATGCCAAACGCGGTCAAAAGCCTTGCTGATGTCCAGGAAAACAGCAGTGGAATACTCGCTCTTATCTCGTCCTTCAAAAACGAATTTCGTAAGTCTGATCAACTGATGGGACGTAGCGTGCTTCGCCCGGAAACCACCCTGTTTGTGAGGAATCACACCATTTGCTTCACAGAACTCACGAAGCCGAGAGATTATGACTCTCTAAAGGAGCTTACCCAGGACGGGCAAGAGAGATATCGGACGGTAGTTCTGAGGTAAGGTATGACTGGTTCTAGGTTTGGGCAACGCCTCTACCACTGCTTTTTTCCAGACCCTGGGGAAATACTTCAACCGGAGAGACCCGTTGGAAATCTCGACAAATACCAGACTCCAGCTCTCAGGGAACAGTTGAACAGCTCTTGCCGAAACTCCATCTCTTACGGCAGCTTTCTTTACCTTTAGCGTTTTGATGTGTCGAGTTACCTCGAGGTAACTAACAGGCGAGATGACCTCGTTTGTATTATCAGGATCGTATGTAGCTAAAGCCTCCATGACTCTATCCGTGTGATTAGGATTGTGGATGTCATGAGGTGAGAACTGCTCCTCCAGGGCACCGCAACCCTAGCCTTCTCGTTATCACCACACACCAAACTCTGCGCATCAAGAATGGGCGGTATGACAGTCTTAGTACACCGGAGTTTCCGAAGGTTGATCCGCGTTAAGAAGGTACTTGTTCCATTGGAGTTCCCTGAACGCACGGATTTATGCCCTGATGAGATCGCGACACGCTGCCAGATCCTTCGGAACTTGTCCTTCTCCCGGATCATCCGGACAATGCGTGAAGGAAGTGCATACGGGTCTCTGGCAGGAGCTGAGAGCTTCGTGCGTTGATCCAAGATTGCCTGTATGCAACGAGTGAGTTCCTCCACCGCACTGTCGACGTTCGAGCGAGTACTAGTGTCCACCGTAGGCAGATCAACCTGAGAAATAATTTCCTGGAGCAATTTCCAATCAGTATACATCATCGTCCGCCGGGTGGCAGCGACTCCGTTTAATGTCAGTAGGACTGGGTCATGATCAGTCAAGCCCAGAAACCATAGAGACCTGATGAAAGTGCCTCACGAACTGGAGGACAGAAAAATCAATGGCATCGCCAAGCCCGGGTGACGGGGTGCAAGTAGGATGGACCGGACTTGCAACTGTAAGAACCAGCTTCTCAATGTATTGCGTAGTGCCACTACAGCATTATTAATTGAACGACAATAACAGTCAGGATGTTTAGCATTCTAGTCATCAGCCACTTTAGTGGTAATGGAGTCCCCAAAGAGGATGTTAAGATCATCGTCAGTAGGTACTTTCCCTGGACTGTTATAAACGGAAGCTAAGTTAATCAAGCCTGGGCGTCTTTTTAGCTTAACAGCCAGTGCCTCAACATCCTTGAAGGGTGCGATGGATGCACTTAAACCATTTCTGACTGAAATTACATTACCTCCTCCTGCTTGCCTGTAGACGGCCGGATCTCTGTCCTACCGGAACACCTGGTAGTTCGCAACATTGATTCGCTTGATCCTAGGTGTGAGTTCGGTCTCACAGATAAGATCAACGTCGATGTCATGATCTTTCAGGAAGCTTTTAATTCAGCAAGTTCATTCCTGATGCCATTCGCCTTCCAAAACATTATGTTGAGACTGTCCATAATGCGCTAATAGGCACGGGAGCTCAGGCTTAAGCCGCCAGACAGACAACCAGAACCCGTTTGGGGACAGCGGAACAATGCGCTCTACATACTCTGAGAGCAGCTTTTGATCCGTGACTTTGGTAGTAGCAGGGTGAGTAGCCACTTCTGTTATCGCCTGAGGGGCAAGCGTAACTTTTGTTGGTTGACCAGCAGTCTAGTTTTTGTTCTTTTTGCCTTTCCTTTTCCACCTCTTGGAGCTTGTAGCAGATGCGAAAGGCATGGAAGTAGTTGGGGGACTCTCGTTTACCGGTTTAAGGTCAACTGCAGTAGGTTTAGCAGGGGCCCTACATTTTGTTAGGATATTCTTCTGCTTTTGCTCTGGCTTCTGCTTGTTGTTTTTAGGTAGCTTGATGGCAAGCTCCTTGTAAATGGGGCAACCACGCCAGTTGGCCCCATGCTCACCACTGCAGTTGACACAGAAACGCTATGTTTTCTTGTCAGCCGTGCACTCCATGCTGCAATGATCCTTGCCGTAGTGTACACATTTTGGCTTCGGTCTGCAGTTGAACATGGCATGACCATAGCCTTAGCAATTGAAGCACTGTTGAATCCTGCCCTTATTTCGGTAGGGTTCAACCGAGATTGAAACCCCAAGGTGAGATACCAACCGGAAGATGTTCCTGCTTTGTTTAGTGTTACCGAGCTGAACCATGATAGGTGGAAGGTCCTGTTTTCCGCTGTTTTGAAGACGACACACCTTTGTGACGGCAAAGGAATCCTGCAACTGTTCCCTGACGCTATCGACTGGGACACCCAATCCCAGTCCTTTAATGACAACACGGAGCGGTTTTTCTGGGGGCATGGTGAAAGTGAAAAACTCAACCTCGCAATTTTCAAGGAGAGATGTCAACTGCCGATGATCCGCGATAGTCTTCACTTTTATGGTGGTACGATCCCCCACCATTTTTGCCGACGCCGCCTCCTCAACCTCTTTTTCTATCCTCTCATAGATCAGAGGCCAGTTGCTAATTCCTCTGCAAACCCCCGGTGGCACCCTTTTGGACACGTTAGTTGGCAAACATGTCTCTGGGTCTTTGGTGACCTGTACCTGTTCCGCCATCACGGAGACGCTTGAGTTGACCTCTTGCACCTCTACGCATTTTGGATCAGACTGGTGTTTAATGACGGCCTCGGTTAGGTCAGCCCGTTTCCCATTTCCGATGGGTGAGGGAGACCTTTCCTTCCTTGACCTCTTGACACCACCATTTTTTTTGCAGGAGCATCAAAAACCGAGGAGTTTGGCTCAGTCAAAACTTGGGGTTTTGCTGTCCCTTTTCTTCCCATAACCGTCAACCTGCTGGGAGGTTTTCCGGATACTTTGGGTTGGGAAGGGTGTTTAGCTGTAGCCTCAGAATAGGTTGGCCTTTGTTCTGGATCAGAGACTTCACTATCAGTCCTCGGCTCTTCGGCAATATTACGGGAGACATCCTGTCCTGAGTCGTCAGTGCCACTTGCAGGATCATTCGACTTTTTACACTGCTGGGACCCACATGGTCCGCCAGTTGTACGAAGATTCTCACGAACAGGGTGTTCCGAGCTAACGGCTGAATTCCACAATTAGTGCTCATGGCATGTGCCGTCTTGCCCTACTGTTGAACTCCTTCTGCTAGGAGTCCAATAGCACCGCAGAGGGAAGCCAGGACAGTGCTCGTCAGAACACGGCAGTCCAAGCTTTCATCCAGGGAGGAGAGGAGGTCCTTAGCTTCATTCGCGATAGCAAGAGCCCTCTCTGCGCTCTGATTGCAAACAGTTGACATTCGCTCAAGTCAGGTCATAATCTCTGATTTGTCTTGAAAAACAGCCATATGTGAGCAAAGTACAAAAGAAATCACAATTCAGAAAATAAAAGCACTGAAATACACCTAGAACCTAACATAAGCTAAAATATTTTGAAAAGGACCAACCCTAAACTAGAAGTTTGAACACTACTGTAGAACCTAGATTTGAAACCTGACGCTAAACAAATAATACACTACTGCAAAATACACTACGGCATATAATGAACTTCGACAAGATACACTGCTGCCTAACTCCTACCTAATTGACGTAGAGATCAATTGCACTGAACACTAGTCCCTAACACTACAATGACAACCTAACTTCTAGACTGAAATATATAACCAGCTAGAGAAGGACCGGGTTAACTGCCTGTCAAAATCTCCTAACTAGCTGATAAACACAAAATAAGCAAACAACAAAAAAGTTTTTCAAAATGCTTACCTTGCGAGACGTCTTCTCTTGACTTACGATGAGAACCAAATCAGCAAAGCACAAAACACACTACACGGGCACACACTTCACAAATCGACGACTTGAAGCACACCGTAGAATTGAAGAATCACCGGAATAACACACACGAGTCTCTGGGAGATAACTTTTCTAACTAAATATAAACCTTTGCCTGAAGAACAACTCTCGTTGAGCTAACGTAAAACAAACGACAACAGCGCCCCCACAAGCTGTGAGCTTTTGTACTCTTCCGGAAAGCAGCAAACATTCCGGTGCAAAAGGCGTTAGGGGACTACAGCAGTGGAGCTTGTAGCTTTGGCTTTGCCGAAAAGCAAACATTCAGCAGCAAATGGCTTTAGGGGACTAAGGCAGTGGAGCGTTTCTTTGATCGAGGACTATTTCCTTAGAGCAGTATTTTGTTTTTTTTTGTTTTTTTGTTGCTGTTTTCTGATATCCCGCCCGTCCCTTATTTTGGTGAAACAAATATGCAATAACAATTTCTATTACTATTTAAATCAAATTTTAGCAGATGATGTACAAAGGTATATGAAACCGTACAAAATGCAGACAATCCCTAGTAAAGTCTTAACTAAAGCAAGTTGCGAAGTTATTATGTTACCGAGAAGGTAACAATTACGTGCTGTGAGTAAGCCCGGCTGACTGTTCTTACCAGAATTGAAGTCAATAAAACATATTGTGTTGTCACTTAGAGAAAGATACGAGAGCATCTTTCTCTTATTGACAACACAATTCACACGGTTCCGATATTTTGAAATTAAGCACCAGCCTACATTAACGACCAGTGAACTAGAATATTTGCGAGTGAAATTTTTCAAGTCGAACTAAAAGGTAACCCTACTACTGGTATATATAAATAATTTGTTTCGACTTTTTACTGAAAACATCATTAATTGCAAAACATCTTTAACTACTTTGCCCCCAACGGCCCCTAGTTATGAAGAATCTAAACGTCCTAATAACGTAACATTACAGGGTATTTGTGAGTGCAAGTGTTGTAGAACTCCAAAATTAGTATTTATAAAGTTGTACATCGCATTATTATTTTCCAAACGAGAAGTTCGTAGCACGTACTTCGGCATTGTATTCTTTACTTCACTCATCGTGAGAGAAGTCTGTTGTATTTTTAGTGCTTTGATCAATAATTAGTTCGTATCATTTTTAGTGTGTGTGCTTTTTCTTCCAAGCAGTCATGCATTCAGGCATCTTTTTAGGGATGCTTAGCCCCCCGAAAATACTTGGACCCCGTAGGTTTTTGGGTGATCGCCCCTTATGTTTAGTCTAATTATTTTTATTTACAGATAAAAATTTGGAGAAATTAATTTTACAAACTTAAGAAAATGAGAGAAAATATTATAATAAAAAAACCGCATCCACATGGACTCAGTAGCATTAAGATTATTTTTAGTATTAAAATAATTTATTTGTTTTATACACTAAAACTAAAATTTTCATCGGCATGTATATTTACGTTTTCTAAATCCGAGGAGACAATGCAGCTAATAATGTATACGGTACCTCAAGAAAAGAAAAGTAATTTCCTTTGTTATTAGAGACATAAATGACTTCACACAAAGTGTTAACACTTTAAATTATTTTTATTTTAATTTAGCTATGAAATCAAAATAATTATGAAAATATATATAATCTACAGCAAAATTCGTTGCTCCAGATGAAAACGGTTTTGTAAATTTGCTTATTTCATGGAACAATTGTCCATGTTAAAAATCCATTATGAATTCCTACCAAAATTACTTGATACTTTTTCTGGATAAAAATTAGGAGCGTAGAAGACCAGTTCATATAGATCATATATGTAAGAGGGGCAAACAAGAAAACCAAGTATTGTTTCACAATTCTGTTGATTTTTTAAAGCCTTTTTTATTTGATACTTAAGTTTACTGTGAATTTGTACATAATCACCAACGGCATGCTGTTTGCACTGCAATACATCATCATATTTTGGATAGTGGCATTCAGCTTTATTTCAATCTTCTGGTTGGCAACTTGCAGTCCATATAGTTAAGACTCAGTTTAGCTTGTCTTCGTGTCGGTCCCCCAAATTATGAGGGCTGGGAGAAGGGATCGACGTAGTATGCTCTCGCAAGACGTCACCTCCCCCATTCACGAACCTTTGTTGCTACACTGTTCACCAAGCTGCAGATAAACACCTGGACTTGTATCACTGATGTCTACACACACTCCCACAACGGCCCAACAAGGAACACCAGTCAAACCCCCGAGACATCCAGTTCCGCCGAAGAACTAGAAAGGACTCGCACACAAAATGGCGGCGAGGTCACCTATAACGGCGGATGTGAGCCGAAGGTACACCCGGTACGTGCATGTAGGCGGACAAAGTCCCCTTCAGAGGTGACCAAGTGACAGCGGTCCAGACGGCAGAATGTCACAGTGGACGTCTGGTCAACGGGTGCACCAAGGAACTCACACGACCCACAGCTGGCGCCTCCTGGCCCACATCCACCCAGAACTTGCCAGCCACAAGCATCAAATACACAACACCCACCATACAGTCACCCTCCACACACACGAAAGAAGAGATTAAACCAAAAAAAATATCACAAATCCGACTCACACAGCCTCCTGCCGTCTCCGTCAGCTGCCTGCATATCCAATCTCGACCGGAGACAAGACATATTGAACTCCCGATGAGGGGTTCGGCGGCTAACCTCCTCACCCTGCATAAAAAACATAACACTAGAAAAAGCCCAACACCCCAAGAGAGACCCCTCGGGCTACAGGGGCCAAAACTAAGGTGTAGTTTTTCTTGGTCACGATTACAATCCGAGGACAAGGCCCCCACCGATACCTGAAGGCTCCATCGGTCAAAATGCGGGAGTCCAGTCTCACCCGGAGCTCACACGAGACTTGAATTATGACCGTTGTAGGTGAGAAGCCCGAGTTAGCTGTCAGGGTATCCACATCTTAAAACTGATCTGCTCGTATGGTAACGTGACGTTAGAGCTTCCAATAACACAAAAGTTACGACGATAGCATATTACTAAAAATTATTCCCATAAAAAGTTGTGTTTTTCTTGGTGGTATGTTATTTATACTCCTGGACAAGAAGAAAATACAGGAATTTCAAACGATTAATTAGCTGTTTTCTTATTACTATGTGTTAATCTAAATAATCTAAAGACTCTTAAACCAAGTGGCAGGGAAATGGTTTACAGCATACGTTTTAAACTAACACTGTAACGATTCTTTAATAATCATAAACCCGTTTGTAGTAAGACAAAGATATTTTTTCCACTCCCAATGTTTGGGTGGGGGGAGAGGAGATTTCATCCAGCATAACGTTATCTTACTATCATCCTTAATATTTTACACCACCGCATGATGAAATCCGTGGTGCATTACTAAATTAAAATAAAAGTATAACCTTTTTACATTTGTAATCACTTGTGTCCGTGAATTTCTTGGAATTTGCATTTCCAATATACAAGCGTCAGAAACATTTTATACTCAATTAAAAATATTGTTGTATGATTTAATCTGTATAGATATAAATAACAAATAATAACAAGTTCAAGCCCCTGAAGAATTGTAATTGCCCACATGGGAAAAACTCTGAATGCAGCGCTGCTTCCATGCACGAAGTGCGTGATTAATTGGATTGTGATTCGCTACAGCCTATTGTGTTTTGTGTGTGTGTGATCATCGCAAGTAAAGAAGAAGACGTCAGCAATGTAAGCTTTTCGCAAAAACGTATTATGTGGTTCTGCCTAATCTCGGGAAATTAAAAAAGTTTGTTGAGTTTTTAGAAGCTAGTTAGGAGTTTGACTGTGTTTCATATACCGTTAGGAATCAGATTTTGATGTGGAGTTAGTCAGGTTTTTCTCTAGCTATTCTGCTGTTGGAAACTAGGAGTTAGGTTGTGCTGTGTTTTATAGTAGTGTATTTTGTAGCGTTATGTACTAGTGCTCAGTTGCATGTTCTTCGCAACACCAATTAGATAGGAATTGAGCAGTGTATCTTGTCGCAGTTCATTTATGCCGTAGTGTATATTTGTTTAGCGTTAGGACTTTTGCGAGGTTCAATGATCGAAGACTAGAATCAAGAGTAGCGTTAGGCTTGCATCAGAAGAGATTTTTCAAACTTTTGTTAGGGCCTGTAGTGTATTTCAGTGCTTTTGTATTCTTGAAGTAGTGATTTTTGTACTGCATTTTTCTGTACTTTACTCACAAATGGGTGCTTCCCAAAACAACTCAGAGATGATTACTTCACCCGAGAGAAGCTATGACGCAGTAAATTTCTCCATCATGTTTATGCCAGGGGTGGAAATCGTTTCGATTCATTGATATATTCCACTGTAGTTATACTGCTTAAACTGTCTGTAATATATGTAGTTGCAATACAGAAGAAGCCGAATGAATCTAAATGTGTAACCTGGATCTGCACGCAAATTTCCCCTTCGGCATTCGTCGTTTTCGACTACCGGTTAAGAAAATAACCGCAACCAGTAGGATTTGGAGCATTAAGCTTACTTAGTGCAGTTTAATGCGGTTCTAATTGCATTTTTCTTTTTTTTTTTTTGTTTTCTTTTTCATTTCTTCTACAAGTATAAATAAAATAATAACTCGTTATACTCCGCGATATGAAAAAATATTTATATTCTAAAAATTTCGTAGTTTAAGAAAAAAGGTCAAGTTGGAAAAATATAAATGGATTTAATTTTTTTTTTATTTTATTAATGGCAAATGCTTTATTTTATGGTGTTCCGTAATGATTAAATAATTCATTGTGTACTTTATAATAGTTCGCAGTAAAGTATTGAAATCTTGTACTTTATAAAAGTTCGCAGTAAAGTATAGGAAAACCTGAATTTATTAATATACATTTTAATTTTTCCAATACAATACCAAAAAAGAAGTCGAACATGATATTCATATATATGTTTTCGTTTGACACTTTATAATTTTCAGTTTTATTTAACTTTCACATTCCCAAATACCTTTTTCTTACAATCACTAATATTTACCCTTGCTCCAAAGTTGCAGCACACACTATCTAGAGCATTTAAGTTAAACAAAATTTTTTTCTGAACATGTTAGATGCAAAAAGTGGTTATCTTTAGTTAAGAAATAATTTTGCACCGTCAGTTCAATAGTTCGAAGTGTTCTCATTTTTGTCCCAACAGTGTGCCATAAATAGTAGCATCACCTTAGGTAATTGAAATTTAAAAGTAATAAAACTTAGTTTTAACACCCTGTTTGTGGAAAAAAAGATATTAATTCAATTGCTATAAATAAACAAAGACATCGCTCTTTCCACGTTTTCGTAGCACCCAGAAACCGAAAAATTATTATTTGGCCACTACTTGGGAATCGAATCCCAGATCGATCGATGTCCAGACGAAAGATTTGGGATTCCTTTCCCAATCAGTAGCCAAATAACAATTTTTCGGTTGCTGTGTGTTGAAAAACGTAGAAAGAGCGATGTCTTTGCTTATTTGCAGGATTTTCACCAACTGCAATCGATTTTTCATGCATGGCCTTCGAAAAATGTAGCATATACAGTTAGAAAACAATTCCGTGGCAAAAAGTTTCTTTTTACTGTTAAAAAAGAATTTTTGATTTGATTAAGCGAACTTTAAGGTCAGTTCCATACACTAAAAACAATTCACGGTTTTCACATTTTTTATTCCGTTTTGAAGGAATATAAAAATATTGTGCACCAAAATAATGTATAAAAACCAGAGTTTTCAGAATATCTTAAGGAATGAATCAGTTTGGAATTCTGAAATTCAAGTGTATAGAAAAATGTACAGCAGTAGAATTAGCAAAACCAAAATTAACTTTATTAACAGTACATTATAACCTAGTTTACAGATTGGTAATCATTATATACCACGCGATTTATTGCCGGTTCAAACATCTTCATATAAAACACTTTATTGCGGCACAGTACTGAGGTCGTTCTCTCAACTAGACTATATTTCACACTAAATACAAAACTGCAAAGGAAATGTATAATAAAGAGCTAATAAAACATACATACCCTTGAAGCTCCTGTAGGCTGGAAAACTCGAGAAATTTCACGAATCCGTTTGGAGCGTAGTTCTTCATTCCCGGGAAATTTAAACACTGGCGCTTTAGGACCTGTGTCGTAATTGCTACGGCAATTTAGTACACAGTACTGTAAAGGCATATTAGAACTAAAAAATAATATTTTAACACCGTGAAATAAATAACAAAGAGTTGAATGATATGAATCAGTCAGCTGCAAGAACAATGAACAAACTCATGGAGCAACGCTACAATAATATCACAAGATCACAGACGTTAACAATGGTTACGACCGTTCGTCAAATTTAACAGGTCTTCATGTTGTGACGTCAGACGTCGGAGAGGAGCAGATGTTTGAGCCCTGGTTCAGTGGCGTTGGCTGTGAGCGACAAAATGGGGAAAAGTTCATACTTTGAAACAAAGAAAATTATATTGTTTTAAATTGACACGTGGAATTATTATATGACAGGTGCAATTTTAAATTAAAACACACAGCTGCTCTCTTTAATTCGTATGTTAAGCACCATAACTATGAAAGGAAAGTGCGTTTTGAAGTGGAAATTAACAAATAATTTGGAACAGATCGCACGCTTTCGTAACACTTTGCTAAAGCCATTTCCAAAAAGAATAATGGCTGTGGAATATATCTCGCTCCTGAGGCCTGACCTTTAACCTAATTTTGATGATGTTAAACAGAATTGGTTCAGTGTACCTCCAGAACAACATACTAAAGTTTTGTTGCAATAGAAGCATTTTTAGCCAAGTTATGAGGATAATGGCTGTGGAATAAATCTGGCTCCTGTGTCCTGCCCTTTAACCCCATTTCGAAAATACGCAACAAAACAGGTTCGGTATATCTACTAAACAATATCATAAAGTTTTGTCGGAATCAAAGCCTTTTTACGTAAGTTATGACGCACAAGGGCGATGGAATGGATCCCGCTCCTATGTTCTGAACTTTGACCCCATTTCGACCGTTTTCTACAGAGTTCGTCCTCAGGTTGTCCCGTTCCACATACTAAAATTTCACTGAAATCGAATCATTTTTACTCGAGTAATCGTGCGGTCAGGCAGACAGACAGACAAAGCTGGAGCATATACGCTTCTTCAACTTACGGTTGGAAATCGTAAAAAATCGGATTTCGCAGTTCTGCTCAATTTTCTATTATGAGACAACGTTTTAGTGATACGCGAATGCTCACTGCTTCGAGAAAATGTAAGGATCGGAAACCAGAAAATTCAAAACAAATTTAACTTGCACAGATTCAGGTTTTCCGTTATTAGGAAAATGCATACTGTTTATTCTAATATTATTTCAAGTTATTAGTACGAATAAATAAAGCTGTTGTAAAAGAAAAGGCAAGGGTAAATGAACTACGTCCTTGGATGGCCCAAGCTATCGTACAAATCACTGTCAGGGCCTTTGCTCTGTACTCTACATTCAATTTGTCTGAGGTTCGGGTAAGACGCCAACTTTCCAGCATTATAACTGTCCTTGCACGGAAAGAAACATTCCAGGTGTAGATATATGGATGCCTCCATTAACTTTATTTGCAAATATCTTCGCTATTAATCATCCGATTTGGATGATATTTAGAATTTAAGGGTTTTTCCGTGCGCTAAATGGAATGTGCATAAAAGAACATACCCCTTTTATGGAAAAATGTGGAGATAGCGAGATAATTAACATGTTAATTAGCTTAATTAGCATTTTTCTTCGCATCACGAGATAGTTCCCTTCGAGTGCTTTCCAACGGTACCTTATTTGTCTACCGGCGGCGAGTAGTTCCAAAGTTAAGGGGGGTTGGCTCGTTTTTTTTTTTTTTTGATGTCTGTACATGCCGGTAACATTTCTTATTCCATCGTTGTTCACATGCAGCTGTTGCAACACCGCTTAAAACTTGAAGTCTAAAACACTTCACCATTAAAATCCAAAAAACAGTCTAAAATCACGTCATGTTCAAGATCATCACTATCCCACTATCAAACTCACATTAAAACTCTTGTTAATGCTTTTCAAATTTTCCAAAGACATCGTCAGAACTGTTATCTTGTACACAATGTTGTAGATTGACTATGTGCGTTAGATTATCCCACTATACGGTCCAAAAAGGGCTGAACGATCACGTGCTTCTTCTTCCTACATTCATAAGTTTCTCTCGTTTTTTATGCTGTGCTGCTATCTACATTTTTATTCGCTGCTTAATTCTCTTATCTTTCCCTTGGAATCAATGCTTTCCAAAGTTCCGCTATAAAAATTGGTTCATTGTTACTACAGGCTCTGTGTTTATGTTTTTCTATGGCAAAAAAATAAATAAGCACAGAGCCTGTAATAATAATGAACCAGTTATCCCAGCGGAACACTGGAAAGTATTGATTAAAAGGGAAAGAGAATACAAAAAAAAATGGAAAAAGAAAAATAGGACAAAAAGGAAACATAAGAGAATTAACCAGCGAATAAAAGTGTAGATGGCAACACAGCATCAAAGTACCTCAACTCCTATTCATTCAATTTTTATATTTCTATTCATATGCAGCATTTACCGTTTAAAAAGTGCTAATGATCAGTGGGAAGTAAGACTTCTGGCGGATTAATACATATAAGTTCGTAAAGCTGTTGTAAGGAACGTCAGCTTTGAACTGTTAATATCAGGAATACTGTTCAGAGAATTATCTGAAAACACTCTGAATACGTATTTATGTCATTATATCCATAAAGTACAGTAGCGAACAAAAGTATTTGGCGAAACGCTTTTTTGACCATAATTTTTTTTCTGCTGGACCAAATCGGATCATTTTGGGATATGATATGTGTTGATTCGGGGGTTACAATGCCGCGTAGTTTGTATTTCGTTCAGAGCGAATTTGTCTTTCGAAATGGGCCATATTCAAGAGTCGCCAATTATTACCCATTTGTTTGCTGCATGTATTAATGTTTTTCTTGTGATTTTTGCGGGTTTTGTGCTGTGTAGTATGATTATAAGTCAATCTTAGGTTTTCAGAAATGGGTAAAAAGGCGGAGATCCCTGTTGGAGCTCGCAAGACGGCCGTGAACATAATGGAACCCGGAATGCACGTCACCGACATTGCGAGGGCCCTGCAGATCCTGCAACGTCATAAGAAGACTCGGACCGTCGAGAACAGTCCGCAATGTGGTAGGTCTCGCTCCACTACGTTGCGTCAGGATAGACGCATTCTCCGTCGATCTCGTACTGATCCAACCTTGAGTGCTGTGGACATCGCCACCGAATTCCGCGACAGCGACAACCGGAGGGTCAGCCGAATGACCATCTCCCGTCGTCTCATTGATGGTCTATTGAATAGAAGACGCCCCGCCAAGAAACCACTCATCGGAGTCAAGAATCGAAGAGCCAGAGTCGCGTTCGCGTGCCGTCATCAGTACTGGACCGCGGCGGACTGGAGTAAGGTGCTTTTCATATGCGAGAGCAAGTTAGTTCAACTTGTTCGGAAGTGATGGCATCCGATACGTACGACGTCCGTGTGGCCAGAGATTCAACCCCCAGTTCATTCAGCCGACTGTCAAGCACGGAGGAGGATCGCTCATGGTTTACGGCGCCTTCTCTTGCAATAGAATGGGCCCCATCGGCAAGATTGATGGAATAATGAGCGGCCAGACCTACACGAACATGCTCATCAACGATGTCTTTCCATGGGCAAACCAGAACATGCGACCCGGATGGATCATGCAGCGAGACAACGACCCGAAGTACACCTCCAGAGTAGCAAAGGCCGCCTTCCAGCAGCAACAGGTCACACTTCTGGACTGGCCAAGCCAAACTCCTGACCTCAAACCCATCGAGCACATGTGAGAGTAGCTGGAGAGACGATGTGCGAAGAACACCTGCCGGAATAGGGCCCAGAAGTTCGACCAGCTATGCGCACGTCACCGTCGAGAAGCTAGTGAACTCGATGCCGGCCCGTTGTGCAGCTCTTATTAAGTCTCGTGGTTATCCCACAAAGTATTAGTTATTGTTTTGTCGTTTTCTCGTACTTGATTTCTGTTATCGTTGCATTAAATGAACGTGATAGACACCTACTTTGTTGGCCAATTTGTATGATCTTTGCGATTAAGCTCGGTACCTGATCTGTGTTAAGGTTTCCGATCCATCTGCATATGGGTAATGTTTACAACTGAATAACACATATCATATCTCAAAATCTCCCGATTCGGTCCGGCAGAAAAATTATTATGGTAGAAAAAGTGTTCCGCCAAATACTTTAGTTCGCTACTGTATATATAAACATTAGAAAAGTCAGACATACACTGGCGGAAAGTGAAAAAGAACACCAAGAAGGAGACGTCTTAAACCAACGACATTTATACAGCATAATAACGGAATACGGAGGATAACGTGATCAGAACATTATGGCAAAATACAGCTGTATTTGCTGGTAAACTGAAAAATAACATTTCCATGTATTGTGGTTAGTACGAGGTTGAACCGCCATGAACTGCGTCACACTGTGCAATTCTGGCATGGAGTCTGTCGTACAGATGTTGGATGTAAGTTTGGGGTATTGAGTTCCAAGCATCCTCAATCTGGACGCGTAAATCGTGGATGGTCGTGGCTGTCCGTGGAGACCGGATAAGTCGTTGTCCCATAAAATCCCACACGTGCTCAATGGGGGACAAATCCGGTGAACGTGCAGGCCATGGAAGTTGTCTCGCACCCTGAAGTGCATGTTGCGTTGCACGTGCCGTGTGTGGGCGTGCGTTATCTTGCTGGAAAACACCACGATGGACCGACCTTGCAAATAGCACAACAACAGGCTGAATGATGTTGTTGATGTAAGAGGTGCTGTTTAACGTACCCGGTACAAACCCTAGTTGCGTACGGGAGTGATAGCTGATCGCTCCTCACACCAGGAGACCAGGTGTAGGCCCTATGTGTCGCTGGCGGAAGCAAGAAGGGTGGAGACGCTCCCCTGTGCGTCTGCGAACACGCATACGGACATCGGAGGCCCCCAAGCAGAATCTGCTTTTATCGCTGACCACGACAAATCGCCATTGCGTTCTCCGGTGCAGACGTTTGCGACACCACTACAGCCGCTCCTGACGGTGGGCTGAAGTCAGAGGTACACATGCCAGAGGCACACGTTCACGTAGTCCTGCATCCAGTAGACGGTTGCGGATTGTTCGCACAGTCACCTCAGGTACAACGGCAGCTCGGATTTGCGTCACAGTGGATTTCTGCTTGACAACGCCGCTCTTCTTATGCTTCGATCGGTCCGCTCATCAGGCCGTCTGTGACTCCTGGTTCAACGTCTTCTCGTGTGGGAATGTTCCTCGTAACATCTACGCCACCATCGAGCGACCACCGATACTTCCCGTCCAATTCGCTCCGCAATACGACCACCCGACCTCGCGGAGTCCGACAAGACGAGCTCGCTCAATGTCCGTTATCTGCTGAAATCGTACACGTCTTCCATGTCGAGGCATTGCATCTTCTTCAGGGTCTTCGCACGTGTCCGTACGCCGACGACTGATTATATTCACTTCGCCGTACTCTTTAAATACCACCGACGAAAATTTGCATATTATGGCGTGCTGTGGCGTAAGCGCTCACCGGTTGGTCCAGAAATTAACATCACACCTACGTAAACTCGACCAAATTAACATATGTAAATTTCATGATCGTCCGCAAATTCCTTCTTTTTTCACTTTCCGCCAGTGTATTACGTAAAGCAAGGTTGCAATGCGAAAACCTCCAGTTCCGAAATTACACCCTCCGCCAAATCTGTTTTACACTGAAACACATCCTAACCCACGTTAAGTTCGTGAACCTCTGTACAGCATCAAACTGTACGTACCTGAAATTACACATTAAAAAAATGGTTTATAGTGTTTATAATTTGAAATATTATAGTACTATTTTTCCAAGGATATAGTGTTTGTATTTTTAATGAGCTCTTTATACTATTTTCTTATTAAAAAAAATTACATATTATTTTATTGGATCACACATTTGCTCTTCCAATAACAAAACAGTTTAAATCCAGCAAAAACCTGAATACTATTTCTAGCTAAGAAACATATATAGATATATATTAAATGAAATAATTTTATAAATATGTTTTGTGCTAATTTAAACGAATCAAATATAACTTACGTTCTTGAAGAGGAATATGGATCTGGTGCAACATTATTTTTATTATTGAGAGTACTTCACGTAGAAAAGCTGTACCACAGACTGCAAAAAAAAAAATTCTTTGCTCTACTTTGTAAGTGGGAAGTGTTGCTTGGTTTGTTTACCTTCCCGTTCGCCTACGTGTGCCACTGCGAGATCCAAATAGTGCCAAAGCGAAATGCAAAAGAACGCGGGCGTGCCTTCGAGTAAAGTAATAACAGACTTTGAAAAGTCAAATAACGTTCTTCCGTGTTTGGTTTGTCTATAACATGCAATTGAACTCACTTTCCAAACTTTCTTAGGTTTCGAAGGATACAACGTTTAGACCTTAGTGGTTTTCAATCAACAGGATACTTTCTTTTGATTGAACTTGATGGATAAAAAAAGAACAAATTTGTGCAATATGCATATCTTTTTTCTTTTGAATTTGACTGAATGGTGTTATTGCACAAGTTGTTACACTGTCGCTTTCCAAGTTTAATTATCAGTTACGCTGTCTCCGCCCCCGTAACAACTGCACACGGCTGATAATATTACTTATCTCAAAACTCACAATTTTTTGTTAAAAATACAAAAGCCATCACATCAAACCTAATCAAACGCATCAGCAAATGTCGTGGAGCAATACATGCCGCACTTCGGAAGTGTTTCCATTTTCTTCATTCGATTGGAAATTAATTATTATCTCCTTTCTTTGACATTATTACTTAAAAAGCAACTGATCAACAAAATTCCTTAATATCTCGCTAAACTCTCGGTTTTATCTGTTACCTTACCGAATAAAATTTTAGATTACAAACCAGCCGAATGAAATCCTCTATGCTACAGAAATCCGATAAACTTCGGTACGTACATGTATAGTGGGATGACGCGCCTCATGGTACTTATAAAAAGCTGTAGGACAAAGATTATCCGTTCTCATTGTCCTCATGGCTTACAGGAATTATGTCGTCACATGGTTTTTGGTTCCTATTTGCGAAAAACCCTGTAATCCAGAACATCCAAATTCGTCAAGCAACCAACTCTGTGGCTCTTATAAAGACTGAACTCTTTTGGAGCAGCCAATAGGATACTTTCTAAAATGATATACCGTGGTGTACGCACAGGATGGTATCAGAATAATATGATCACCTACTTAATAATGGGAATAACCACCGGATGACAGCTCCGAGACAGGATGGCGTGGACGCAGTGAGGCCCTGGAAGGTTGTCCGAGGAAGGTACACAAGTCCATTCGGACTGCTGAAGAGCACGGTGGACACAAGGATGACGTGATTTTGGTTGGCACGTTCAACCCGTTAATTAAAATAATCCCACAAGGACACAGGTCATACCAGGAAAACATTCCCCCGGACATGCCCACTGCCACTGCAGTGCTGAACATGAACGACAAGCGTGTCCCGGTATTTGTACTCGTGTGTGTGACGCTTTATCCGCCTCCTCCCGTCACTTCGGTGGAGCGAAACCTCAATTCGTCAGAGAAGGCAAACTTTTCCCACTCTTCCACTGTCTAATGAAGGTAGTCCATACGAATTGCAAGGCGCCCATGTTGACTCATGTCCATCGTTGTCGATGGACATGTGTTAGCATGGCCGCCTTGACTCAGCGTCGATTCTGGAGATCCATGGGTAACAGGGTTCGCTCTGCTATTATCGGGGACACGTACATTTGCGCCCCCCGCGTTCATTTCCGTGGTCAATTGCTGCACTGTTGCGCGTCGATTGCCCTTTACCAGTCGACGGGGGTGACGTCATCCTCTGGCGTCGATGGCTTTTGGAGCTCCACAGTTGTGATGTCGGGAGGTACTCTCTGTGCCATCGTTCCATTTTTGGCACACCCTTACTACGGCACTTCGCGAACAGCCCACGAAGTCTGCTGTTTCCGAGATGCTTCCATCCTTGGCGCGGTAGCCGATTATCATTCTTTTTTAAAAGTCCGTCAAATCACTACCTCTGCCCATTGTGCTTAGGTAACCCACTTTGGCTCATCTTTCCTGGCCTGACTTTTATATCTTCGTGTGGTCAGCCTTGCCAAGTGAACTTTGTGACGCGCATAGGCGAGTACATTGTGATTCCCGGGGTGGTCATATTATTCTGATACGACTGTGTAGGTGTGCATTTCAACAATCGTGGCCTTGAACAGAAATTCAGGGATGGCAACCAAATTAATAGTTCTAACATCATATCCTGCAATTATTCAATTATAATTGTAATCTTCCGTCATATGATAAATTAATACATATCATTAGACAGTTCTATCCTGGTAGACAAATTTAGTTGTTTATCAAAGTTAACAGTGGTTACAGGTCCTGCAAACAAAAGGTAACTATTTTCCGAGCAGAAAGATGAGCTAAGGCGGGACGAATAATTTTTTTTTGCTCCTCTTGAATCAAGTTGGCTGACACTCAATAATTAATTAATTAAGTATGGGACTTTTTTTTTGTCTTTTTTTACATCATAGCATTTTGTCTAAAATTATCGAAATTGGGTGTTTTTTCTTGTGCAAAGTTCTGTAAACTTTATCCTGGGAAGATGAGGCCTAAGAACAGTATAATGTGACACCAAATTAAGCATTTTGTGTCCTGTAGAGATAGAGAAAAAAGTTGCAACAGAATCAGAAGAGAATTCAATACAACAACTGGGCAAAATCCCCAATAATTACCGAGAAAGTTTGCTTAAATTATGTATTTGTATTTGTACTAATCAGCATTGTGACACGCAGATTCACTACAAGATTATGCATTAAAGTTGACGAAGCTTCCCAAAAAAGAATCACCTGGAAGTATATTCACTTTTATCTATTTTTACATGATATTAATCACTTTTAGCAACCTGCCAAATTAGTTTGGCAATTAGCGTGTGTGAGTCTGGAGGAATTCTAGGCCGCTGTGGTGTAGCGGAAGCATATCCGGCGCGTAACTGGAAGTCCCTGGGTTCGACTCACGTTGGCGGCCAATGAGAATTTTTCCGTGACTCACTTATAAACGTGGAAAGAGCGAAGATCTTTGTTTGTTGCTCCTGGTCCACGTTAAATGTTTGTATTATTTATTCATTCGCCTTCTAATTATTTCTTCAGTTGCTGCTTACCATCTTTGGAGAATCCCCATCATTGTGCGGGGCTCCAAGAAGCAACCTGGCAATTTGGTTTGGCAGTTAGCGTGTGTGAGTCTGAAGGAATTTGAGGTCGCTGTGGTGTAGCGGAAGCATATCCGGTGCGTAACTGGAAGAGCCGGGTTTCGACTCCCGGTGGCGGCCAATGAGAATTTTTCCGTGACTCACTTATAAACGTGGAAAGAGCGAAGATCTTTGTTTGATGTTTCTGGTCCACGTTAAATGTCTATTAATTACTTTTAGCATAATTGCTGGATAAAGAAAAGATTTTTGGTAAACTTTTACTAAAATTACTATACTGCACTGAACGAGAAGTTGAGTGCAGTATATTAATTTACTAAAATTGCTATTACTGTAAATAATTGTCGTTGCTATTACTGCAATAAATGTTCGCTGCTATTACTGTAAATAACAGCCGTTGCTATTATTTTACAAAATTAGCAACAGAGCTGTATTCAGCGCCCTCTGTGATTTCATGACTTCAAGAACCCATCTGCAGAAGCGCAAGAATTGTACATAAAATTTGTTCCAATGAGCAGAGTACAACTCTGTGTAAAAACTGTTACTTAAGGTTGGTAATTTCGTTTTTCTTAAAGAAAAATTGCTTTGATTCAGCCAATTTTGCAGTGATCCATAAAAACTTCAGCCGCGCTCAATCAGTCGGTCACGTGCGTTGTAGGTGGAACTCATGATATAACACCATCTTTCAACCAATAGCCTTCGTTATTTATTCATGTGTCATCATATATCGGTTGTACGCGGAACTTCAAGAATTCAAGAGCGAGAGCATATAATTTAAGATTTACCTAATATAGTATAATTCACTTTCAGGCATTTGCTAGGAATATATTTGGATTTAAGAAGAAACATATTTCTGCGTGCAAAAATATTTCTGTCAGTGGGACTTGAAAAAACTGAATAAGGTTGTTTTACTTTCCAAATGTTAAAACAAATTTAGGAGGCGGGGTACTGTTCCGTAAAAAGCCATCCTTTCAGAAAAGAGTGCCTTTAACGTTCACATTAGCCAACAGATCGCAGTACGTTGACACTTCAACCTCTATCGCGCAGAGTGGGCCTCTTCCAGATGTCAAATTACCTCCACACCTACCATTAACCGATGCCCTTCTCGACAGAGGAAGGGAAAGTGACACGTCCCTCCCGTGAAAATCCACCAATGATTTTTCCGCAGAAATCCACCAATGCATTCTATGTGACATGTCCCTCCCGTGTACCCTCTCCCCATCTAGACCCTGTAGCCGAATAATTATTTTAGAAGCCATAATTCGTAATAAAAACCTCATATTCTAAATCGTACAAAATTACATTTAAAATTAAGAAAAGAAAATCCTTTCAGACGTCTTAGAGAAACACAGTTCATAATATCAGCTAGAGAGACGCCTTGAACGTTTCAACCAAACACGTGCAACCAATGGCATTCGACGTTGGTTCGGATATTAATTCAGGCAAGTTTCAAGATATAAAGAATCCGAGCTTCCGTGGCATAATCTAAATCTTTTCCCGATCAGCGAATGAATATTGAGAAACGTTCAGATTGTACCCCAGTCAATTTCACAAATGTCACAGTATGCCATTATTGACACGAATGGCATCAGCGTGCCATTCGTGTCAAAAGATTAACTCGAATAAACCGATGGAGCAGAAGCTATCGACATTCTGTGCGATTCATGTGAAAGGAATTGTTCGAATGTCACGGAATGCCGATATTGACTGGAACGAATCGATGGCGCAAAATCTATCGGCTTTACGTACCGTTCGTATCAAAGGATTTACTCGAATGGTTCTGAGTGTAAATTGATGGAAATAAAGAAAGTCCTTTTTTCTTGCACAGGTAGAAGTTCATTTTGCATAGGACCATGGGACACTCGGCCCCCTGGATTTTCGTACTCTAGAAATTGATGGAAAAAGTGGCGTTTTCCTAAAGCGTTTTGAGAGAAGAAAAACAATTTCACTTGCAAAATTCGCGAAGCGCAAGCCAACGCAGGAGAAAAAATTACAGCAATACTAAGTATATGTAGGGATTATATTTATATATGTGCTTTTTCTTCGTAAGACAGGTGGGCATTCTTATGGCTGTACATGCAAGAAAGTCAGAAAACGGTATCAGCAGCTCACTCATTAAGCTCTACACTTGGTTCCAACTGGAATAACATACTGATTGCTGATCGATGGAGAGAAAAGCAGGTATAATCTACAGGACTGGAAGAAAGTTATTTCCTGAAAGAAGAAAGAAGTCTGTAATTTACAATGAAATTAACGCATAATATTTTTTTCTGTAATCGATATGATCATATCGCTTTGGAAACAAAGCGATCGCTACAACGCAAAAAAATTCCTTCCAAGGTATTAAATTATTGCATATATGGTGATAATGCCTTGTACTATTATGAAAATATATCAACAATTTGAAGGGAAGTATGTGTACAGGCTGTGGGAATGAACAAGCACAATATTTAGAAGAGGAATTTGATATCACGTTCCATATTTGTATCCTCGTACATCTCTTTAGTGTTACCTGTGCCGCTGTACGACAAAACCCACCTTCAGTTCTTGCACAAGAACGTTGTTTTGGTCTTGTTAGAATAGTTTTCCGATTGTTGCATAAATTTAGGGACAGCAAGCAAATTGCTATCCATAAATATGCGTCAGGGAAGTTAAATGAACTGTACAACAATATGAGGTCATCAAGGGTACTGATCTCTGTTCAGAAGACGGGTTTATGTATGAGAGGCAAGTGCAAGGAACTCTTATCCATGTAATAATTATAGACGACAGCTCCGTCTGATACATTTTATTTCGTCCTGTTTAATTAGATGTCTGCTTTTTTAAATTTGTTTTTGTGTTTATTGCATTTTTTTCTTACAGGGAGATGATTTTTCAAAATGAGACAACAGAAATATTTTAAAAAAGGTTTCATATGCTATAAAATCTACCGTGTTTTGTGCTATTAAGCATTACTTGAAGTTACACCCCTGATGATCGAACGAATTAAAGCCGATAATAATTATCCTACTCCATTAAAAGAAAAAAAAAATGTGAAAGAAATTCTTTTCACTGTTAACAAGCGATTGTACCCTTCCAAATATGGCTCGTACAGTATCTCCCTTCTAGCCTATAAAGTGTAACAAAGCGTTGCGTTTACTGTCTTGCCTTCATGGAAAAATATTTAGTAATCTTTCTGTGATCACCGCCAAAATAAACCTGCTTTGGTCGACTGCAAATATACAAAGACAAGACTCTGCTCCTAAAACAAGCAGCTGCGAGCTACAACTGCAAGAATGTAAAACACGTTCCATTCTTCTTGAATCAGCTTAATCAGCTGGGCTTCACTCATATAGTTACATTTATCAAAGTTTAGGATGTCTTTCTCAGCTGCTGTTTTCCATGCACTTTGTTGGAGCTACTATCCTTCAACAACTGTTTGAGAAAATCAAGTGAATTATTTCTTCCATCATGACTCGTAGAAAGGAACATAACGAACATAACGATAGAAAGGAACAGATGCAATTCTGTTCCATATTTTTACCCTTATTGTACATGTTTCCAAGATGTGCGAATCGGTTAAACTACCGTATTCTACCCCAAAGAGTTCAAGCACTGCGGAAGTGCGATGTGTATCCTTCCGCGTCATTTATCACTGCATTTTTTAAGGTTCCAGATCGTGGATTTTAGTATTTTAACCTCTGAGGTCGTGTTTTAGAAACATTTTCATCCCACCAGCCACACAAACGTATGCTGGGAAAACACCCGGCATCCCAAATTAAAATTTTCAGAAGCTTCCCTTCTAACATGACACTATTGCTAATATTGTGATGGAATGGGAATGTGTCTGAATTGGAATATTATGAGAAACCCGGCAAAATGTTAACTGTACAATGTATTCAGCAATGCCAGAAGACAAGCTGAAACCTGCAGTTCGCAACAGAAGAAGATCGTTGTGAAAAACTGTCTTTTGCAGGACGACAAAGATCCCTGATTTACAGCCGAAAATCGGAGCACGGAGATAATGCCGGTACAAATATATCGGCAATTTAAAACTTTATGTCTTAAGTTCTGTAGAACACACCTTACACCCGAAAGTTAATAGCACGAATCTACTGCCGCTTTGAACATAACCACAATTCAAATCTTCAAATGTTAAGTCCATTCCATTTCACCTTAAAATCAGAGCACAAGATTTTCAAATGTTCTGACCAGTTATAAATGCATTAAGTGACCGGAGGATTGGTAACAATTAGAGAAGAAATTAAAGAGGCAGTGCAGACGTCTCTTCACGGACAGCCGAAAACAACTTGCTTCTCGGATGGGATCGAGAAACTTGTGGACAGTTAGAAACTGCATTGCACTGCAGGTAAGAAAACCGGAAAATAACCCTAAAGGTATGTAGGTTTAAAAGCAAAATGCCTTTGAGATATTAGTACATCCATGCCCAACTGGTTCCTTCAAAATGGGTATTAGTTGTGTTCAAACTTTTCTGTCTGAAGGGTGCATTTACTAGGAATTATAAGAAGAAAGCAATGAAAAGGAAAACAATCTTGCTTCCTTAGTATGGTCGATGGATATGTGCATCTGCTTTACTGTGAATAACAAACGAATTTTGTGAAATACAAGCAACCCGTTGAGAAAACTTCCAACATCAACTTATATTAAATTCGGTTTTCTTGCAGAAAAGATATAGCTGCAGATTCTAAGGAACAGAAACTTCCGGAAAGAGGTTATACAATTTAGTTTGGTTCCAAATAATCTGAATAGATGAACTGAAGTTCCTCCTTCTATGGTGAAAACTCAGTGTGACAGAGCGAAATTTGGTTTTAGGATACAAGTGCTGTGGTAGAATTTCCACGTTAAATTGTATAGCAAAATACCGGAGAATCCCAACAATCATTCGATATATATATTTTGCTGGATTATTCAGTTACTTCATAGGATAACTGATGGTGTGGTAGTATTCATATGAAATATTTAACTGAAACCCGTTGAACACTGTATAATCGTATAAAATGGTTTTCAGAAAACTATTTTAAAAATTTATTAATTATATAAGAGTTTTGGAAAACTTCCTGACTGAAAACTGCATGAGTGCTAAATTTCGTCTCTGGTCAAGTAACCGGATGGCAAACAATGAAGATAACTAACTTGTTTCTAATCACCGTCGCACGTACGTCTGATGTAGTTGTAGGAACTAATGTCGCACCACTGTGCATTAAACGTGATAGTTATAACATTGAAACATATGCTTACGAAAGAAATCTTAACTCTCATTAAACCTATCCGGACATTCTTTAAGTGAGTTGTGTAAAGTCTGCACATTTTGCATAAAGGAGAATTCCTCTCAACAAAATGTGAAGTATTTGCAGTGAACGCAGAATGGCAGTGCAGATGCTTCACATATTGTCCTTTGGGACGCGACACACGTAAACGTAATTGTTTACAGTTTGAATATCATCTGTCCCTCCACCGATTACGAAAGTTAAGTTGTAGAACCTTCGTTTCCGATTATAGACAGATCATCTTGAATAATAACTGTTAAGCCGTCGGGATATTCGCTATATAAACTGCAATTTATTTGTGTAGAAGGTACTGAATTTTTTTTTATATTTTCTCAATTTCATTTATTAGTGTTACGAGGATATAGCCATCCAGATGATCACGGCTACACGAGAAGAGATCTGACCGTAGTCTCAAAAATGCAAATACGTGCGTGAGAATTGGAAAAATACTTAGAAAATCACACGATGACCAAGATTTGAATAGGCTAAACGTACAGGTCTTTGGATGTCTTAAAGTTCAAGTTGGAATCGAATATGAATCCTAAGTCCTGGACATCATTTTTCCGTCTAAGAGAATAGTTTCTAGCTTTCTTGTGAAAAATAATTGGGTTTCTTTTCCGCGAAAGGAAAATGACATGACAATTGGAAATGTTTAGGTAGAAATGGTTTAACGGACACCTTCACTCCCTCAACATCTCCAAGTGTCATGTCATTTCCGTGTCCGATCACTGAGAAATGCGTACAAGTGTACTATAATCTGTGATCGACACGACTGCTATCAGCAGTGTATTTTGCCAAAAAACAAGTGAGTGGATTTGGTTTCCGCTTGTTGAATAGATATCCGCGGTATTGTCTTCGTTGAATCAGGAGAAGCACTTTCTATGCGGTTCCGAAAATCGGAAAAAATCAGCCAGTCTCCCTGCTTCTCTATGAGTTATTGTAGCATTCTTTTTAAACAGAGTACCTTTAGACTCAACATTATTCCCTTAACACCTTGTTTAAGGATATTCACCAGTCACAAGAATTTGTATTTTCCACCACCCGCCATATTCATCATGTTGTACATAATTCAAATTCTATAATGCCCATTAAACCACATATATCAATAACGAAGCTAACAGTGGAGGTACACGAAAAAATAACTCGAGGAAGACTTGCCACTAAAGCAGTGTTTTTCAATCTGCGGCGGCCTATCAAGTGGTCAGCAGGATCTTTAGGAAATTTCAGAATAGAAATGATTGAAAGAATGTATTTCACATCACGGATCAAAAACGAGTCCAACAGCGACTTGTTAAAATTCCATGCAGACCGTACCCTAAAATTTCTAACAATGTCACGCTCGCGGACATAAAAAAAAACATGTATTGAAATGCAAAAACTGGACGCCGGATGCTTTTAATGCTCGAATAATTGTGCACAGAACAAAATTATTTAGCTTGGAACTGAATAAACATTAAAAGCATCAAACTGGTGGATTCAGTTTTTACGTATTAAGCCAATAATTTCCACAAGAAAAGAATTGAGGAAAAACAAATCCCAAGCGCGGATATCCTACCTCATTTCTTTGTCTAACGAAAAACAGAATCAAATATCCTCTCAAGAGAAATTCGCTTTTCTAAGTAAATCTCCAGGTCTTTCAAATCTGTAAGTCTTGTTGGAAACACAAGGAAACATAAAGCGCGCTTCGCAGTAGTCAAAGGGTAAAGGTCCGCATGAGCGAGGAGTAAGAAAAATTATTTAGAAATTCTCCTTACATCGAACATGAACTCCCACACGCTAAATGGCAACCGAACAGAGAAGATGTTTTTCATCAGCTGCAATGTTTTAATGCAAACTGTGAGTGAGTGTATTCTAAACCAAAAATGAATCTTCAATGTGTTCTGTGTATAGTGCTCTTATTACCTTATTTCATGAAATAGTTTATCATTGTATGGATATTATTATTCAAGGTGAGTTAATACATGCATGCTATAATTCTTCTTTTCCGAAGTTTTAAGTCCGCCATTAGAGCATTGTGCTACTTGCTTCGGAAGGCATCAACGACAAAGTGTAGATAGATAAACATTTTCTTTCAAATATCACACATACAACCAATAAGTCTGACGTTCCCCAACGTCGGTTTCGATAAGGTAAAAATATTGTTCATTTCTCTTTCCTTCCCTTCTCATATCCTTTTATTCAGGTGTTCATGATACGAACAGCGCGTTCGTTGATTTGTCCGTATAGACCAGGAGGCGTCGCAACTGTGAATGATGATCTTGGTCTTCTTCATTCGTTCGTGGACGCATAATATGCTCGTCACATGAAGCCAGTGATATTCATTGAACTGAAGGACGTAACTGTGAATGATGATCTTGGTCACTCATTGAAATAAATCAGTAGGCTACACAACAGAAACGATAATGAGTGCGTTTACAAAAACAATTTATTGGGCAATTTCTGCACGCAACAAACTATCCCTGCAATACAGACAGAAAACTAAAAACGGAGAATGTCCATTTTTTTGGATTTCAGTACCCGGCAACAACACATCTGGGTCAATGAATATCTTGACACCTACGAGGCATGCTTGTATAGACAATATTGATGGCAGGTCCTCCCATAGTACGGTCAACACATTACGAAAGTCAGTCTATGTACTGGGGTATGAAACGTTGTTATTCACACGTCGCTCCTAAATGTCCCACATGTTTTCAATAAGATTAATGTCAGGTGACCTCGGAGGCAGTTGTAACGATTCACCCCAAATGATTTTCAGCTCCTGAAGCACTTTCCATGCACAGTGACTGGTTGCATTGTCATCGAGAATGTGGAATGCATTTCCAATAGCAGTGTGAAACAGAGTCAAAACGGGAACGAGGATCTCGTTTTGTTACCCTGAGGCATTCATGTTTCCATTAAAACTTGCTCCTGTCCAGACCAGAAATAAGCATATGTGCAGTTTCTCCATCTGCTTGCGAGGGTGGACGGACTGCACATAGTGTGGTTGCATCCGTGTGCCTGATCTCCTCCATTCGTGTCCTCGTCGATTATGAAGAAAAAGAGCGAGACATAATTCGTCTGTGAAAAGTACATTATGCCGTTTGCATTCCATGATATGTACTGCTGGATCAAGGTACTCCTTTCACGACGGTGTGCTAGTGTTAGTGTTATACATCTCAACGGCTTCTTCACTCTTGAGTCCGTACTCGTGAAGACGGTTTCGTACAGTTTGTACTCATCCTATGATACCGGAAATGACTTCACAACTATTTCCACAGTTGGCTACTGGTGATACTAGGCCTTCTCTGAGCAATTTCTGTCAGGTACCGATCTCGCTTCCTGGTCGTTATCTTCGACGACTTCTGGTCCGAGCTGCCATATTTCCATGCCATAGAGATCGTGTGGGCTTCCGACTTGCTACACTTTGCCAACTCATAAAGCAGCAGCCAGATCGATCTGCCATTCAACAGTTTGTAACATGGCAACATCCCTCTGTCTGTTGTCAATGCGTAAACGTCGTCTAGACATCATTTTAGGTTAATCCCATACATAAAGCAATTTATTCCGCAAACTTTTCGATCAAGCAGCGAGACGACCCGTTTTCCACATCTCACGGGATAATTTTATCGGAGCTTGCACGCGACGTACTGTGTTATCATGATGCTCGCATACATATTACGTAGCCTACTACCCACGCTGATCACTGATTTTGGCAAAATTTGCATAACATCCCGTTTTTACTTCGAAAAGGTAACATCCATATCTTTTAGTGACGAGAGTACATATACGTCACTATTAATCTTTTAGTGACGAGCGTGTGTATATGTCACTATTAAATGCATTCAAATAATAGCATACAGCTGATCTCGACTAATTCGTACTTTTTTCATTGTTTTAGGTTGACGTGTATCTCTTATCGATAAAAATGGATCAGTTGCTTAAAAATGGTTACTTGGAACGTTCAAACAATGATAAAAATGAAAACTAAAATACCAAAATTCAGATTAACATCAGATTCGTAAATAAAGAACAAGACACCACTGCGATTATTGTTTGTGTACCAATATGTGCAGGAATATGTAAATCATTTAGTGGAAATGAAGTTATTTCAGTGAACAAGAAAACAGTGAATAGAAAGTACGTCGATGAATATCCGAAAAATGGATTTTATTGGACTGGCGATCCACTTGCGCCATCGCCCCAGCGCCTCATCAGTTATGAGACTTTCCAAAATAGAGACGTGAAGCCATTGAAGCTCTTGCGTCATTTGCAAACAAAGCACGAGAGTCTCTTTGGTAAACTTATCGAGTTTTTCAGAACTACATGGAAGTAAATGCTTTGTAGTACACGATTAATGAACTATTTTGATAAGGCCGAAGTGAAATATCAGCATTTATCAGATACGTCACTTCCCACATAAATATAGTACTTACAGTAGCATTATAATAGTAATTCGTTATCCTATAGTTTGTAAAAAAATACAAAAGCCTGCAATTTATAATATGAGAACACAATACAGTTTCGAAATAATCAGAAATCATGGTATTGAAAGTCTGCTTTTACTTTGGTTTTGCCTTGATTTTGGTAACTGTTTAGGTATTATATATTTCCTGAACACTTTGCTCTGTTGGAATGTTAAACACTTTGCTCTGTTGGAATGTTAAACACTTTGCTCTGTTGGAATGTTAAATATGCTTCAGTATAACGTGTCCGCTTTCTAAACTCTGTACCCGGTAGTTCTGCATTCGAGTTCAGCTGCATCACGAAAGATTCGCCGAGATTCAGTAGCCTGTGTAAGCTGATGACTTCGGGACAGAGGAGACCTCTAACAATTAAAAGTTTAATCACTTAGGACCGGGGTCAAATGCATATATGTGGGCCTTAGTACAGGTAAACAGCACCCGGTTGGGTCACGCGCAACTGAACTACCACAACGGATGTCAGCACCAGATAATTTATTCTCAACAATTTCCCACACTGATAATTTATTTTCGACAATTTCGGAATTGCTAGTATAATTTTCGATACAAAAGAGTAACCGAAAGTACTTTCTATAGCTGTAAAGTAAAATTTTAAGGACGTTCACTCTTCGAACATTGTTTCAATTTGTGTTCCACTGCAAATCGGTAGAGGTGTAGTGGGTCACTGCGCAGCTAAGCAAATGGAAAATGCAAGACAACAGTGTAAAGAAGCTTCCAAAACAACAACTAATGAGGCCATTGCTTTTGATCAAATTCCTGTTGCTTCATGTTAACAGTGTCGCACATTTTCAATCATATAAAATAACCGAAAACTCTAATATCGGACAGTCAGCATCGGGTCTCCTATGTCTACGGAAATCTGGTCAGTTCATCATCTTGATAGCTGTAATAGTTTGACCTATGATGGCCATAAACAACACGCACACTCACACGTGCACTCAGGCACAGAAGAAAAGACAGACACAACCTCGAAAATTGTCAAATTACCTTTCGAGGACCACAAAACGTGTATTCCCTGTTGAAATATCGAAGTGGAGTTTTTTTCTCCATTTCTATACTTTTTTATATTAACGTATTTAAGAGAAGCAGAAAGTATAAATGAGAAAGAAAAGTTAAAAAAAAAAAAAGAACTGAATGGGTTGTGAACTTCATAATTTGCCAAAATTCCTTACTTAATACTCATTTATGTCTGAAACACAATTCGCTGAAACGACGGAAGGCGTTTTGACCAAGCAGTCCGCTCTTCAATTTTGTTAAAGTTCTATGATTATTTTGTGTAGGGACAGGAAGATGAGCGCCTCGATTGGTAATGCTTACAGTGCGAAATTATGATCTGGTTTTCGCCATATTTTATCCTCTCGGTGGAATTTACGTCCTGAAAATCAGATGCTGCTCTGCCTGGTATCGATGAAATTTACTATTGAGGTAAACAAGCTTCTATCAGAGTTTATTGTTTTTTTGTTTTGAGTTTTTTTTTCGTCTGCTCTTTTCTTCTTTTATTTTTCCTGAACGTTTTAAAGAGCACAATGCCTTTGTATGTGTTTGCCATTTTCAGCCATGCCAGTGTGTTGTGATAACAAAATGGTATTTCATGACAATTGAAAACTTCAGAAATTTATTATAATAAACGTGGAACTTCTCGGTAGGTCCACCCCCAACTCTGTATCCTTAAATTTGAAAGTATGACTGACCTAATCTCCGCAGTTAAATTATTAACACCTGCGGTAGTTTAGGGGTGAATCTTGATTAGAGTCCACACTGACGCCTTTCAGCTCTAGGACTACGATGCCGGCGACACGTCTTTTTGTTTACAAGCCATGTAGATTTGGTTGCCTAAAAAAGCCGCCATTCAGGTCAACCTTTGATATGACGAACTAAAAAGTACCGACAATGAAGGGTCAGGACATTTTACTAGGTACACGTTCGTGAAACATAAGAAGCCGGAGAACTGCGGTTTGCAAATCAATTTAACCTCCTGGGTCGTTTACTGTTTTCGAATTTCAGTAGAATTAGCCCAGTTCAGCTGCTTTGTCTGGCTGAAGAGAGAGGAGACACAGGAATTTCCGCAAACGGGTTCTCCTGTTCCCAATATTTTGCTGCACGCCTGAAAGATTCGGTGTCTTTTCAGTGTTAGGAATAAACGATTGCATTTGCATTGCAAATTATTTTAATTTATGAACTTCAGCGGAGAACCAGTTATAAGAGTTGAAATGAACAGAAATTGAATACTTCTCAAATTAATGGCTTTTTAAGTCCTGTTAGAGGAAAAAAGTGAATTTTTAGATGTAACAACAATAGTCTTTCCTAAATCTCTTGTAAAATAATTCGAATTACTTTCATCTCTCTAGCAGAAAATTCGCAGGGATGCAACTTCGAACGCAACGGTATAGCACAGTCAACTTCATTTTGAGATATCATATGGGACATCGAATGAAAAATTTATTTTCTTAAAAATGGTCTGAAAATTCTAAACAATAAACATTTTCTACAGAAAAATGAAAGGAAGTAAATATGTTGCATCATACAATTTAGGCATTGTAAAATACTTGCAAAATTTCAAACGAATGACCAAAAAAATTATTGTACGAGGTATTATTATTCCAGAATGCAAAGTCGAATGACTCTACATAAAATTCGCAATGTTCCGTTCTCCTCTCCCTTCCCTCATAAGAAGGAAATCATGGGGAAAAGACACACGTTTTTTTTAAATTTCTGTTCAGGTATTAGAAAAGTAGGAAAATATTATTAGGTATTTTGAAGGGCGAAAAAAATATATACATATACGACTTTCTTTCTCTTTATCCGGCAAAAGTTCCAAAATTTGGAGAGAGGGGGCAGTTGGTATGATTAAACGAAATATTTCCAGTACTGTTTACATGTTTTGGTTGAAGATTCATTTTTGTATCACATGTATTTAAACATACACTATTTACCAAGAAGTAATTGGACACCTTTGCAATCGACGATATCTGTGGTCCTGATACACGTCACGGCCGCCGTAGTTAAATATCGTGTGGGAAACAACAACGCAACCAGTCGCATGCAAGATGCCACGCAGTTCGGAGCTCTCTGATTTCGAGAAAGGTGTAATCGTCGGGTATCACAGAAATGGTCGATCCATACGTGACATATCCAGCGAGTTGAAGTACCCAAAATCGACAGCGGCCTACGTGATTGGCAAGTGGAAGATAAGAGGTGACCGTCGGAATGTGCTCCGACCCGGCAGACCCACAAAACTGGGAGTTAAAGACCGACGGATGCTGGCATGAGAAATTCGGAAGAACCGCACCAAATCGACGGGCCATATCCGCGAGGAGTTTCAGCAAGCATTCGAGAGTGTTCTTTCGATGAATACCATGCGTAAGAAAGCTCATCTGCGGGGTTATCATGGACGTGCTGCCACCCACAAGCTTTGATCACCAAGTCCAATAGCGCTGCTCGGCTAACGTGGTGCAAAGAACGTCGACGGTTGACCATTGAACAGTGGAAACAGGTTCTCTGGAGCGACGAATCAAGGTTCAACCTCTACCGTTCAAATAGCAGGGTCTATGTTTGGCGTCTGCCTGGAGAACGCCTCCTGCCGGAATTTATTGTGCCAACTGTGAAGTTCGGTTGCGGTGGAGTTATGATATGGGGGTGTTTCTCCTGGTATGGCACGGGACCCTTGGTCGCAATTCCTGGTAGACTCAACGCCGAGACCTACTGCACCATTTCGTATGACCATGCGCTTTCTACGTTGCGGCAGTTTTACGGGGTGGATGGACCCATGTTACTTTCAGGTTGACAATGCCACCTGTCATGTTGCGAGGTCCACCATGGTTTGGTATGGTGACAATGATGTTAATCGAGTGGACTGGCCTGCTCAGAGCCCGGACCTTAAATATATCGAGCACCTCTGGGACGAGTTGGAGCGTCGACTTAAGGGATGCCCCCACCGTCTGAAATCGTGAAGGATCTGACCTGTCTCCTCCAAGCCGAGTGGAAGAAAATACCACTAGTCGTCGTACAACGCCTGGTTGAGAGTATGCCCCGGTGGGTCGCAGCTGTAATCGCCGACCGTGGAGGCTCCACCAACTATTGAAGGTGAATAAACTTCATTTTCCTTTGCTATCACAGGTGTCCAATTACTTGTTGATAGATAGTGTATTTTTCATTAGAGATAATTTTATAGCATTTTGTAAGACATAAAATAAGTCTCATAATTATGTTTATTAAAGAATTATTTTTATCATATACATCTTAAGTTATTTTTCATTATAGAGTAAAAGTGACCACTGCTTCCTCTGTCATTCGCACTATGTGTGATAGTGAGATCATCGTACGGAGAAGCTAAATGAATGTCACGCTGAAACACAGGAGGGAAACTTTAGGTCTACAGATTTCATGAGCCATCGTAGCAAGTAAGGCGCATTAAGCAGAGAACAATGCTGGAGGGCGGAGGCTCAGGTCTTCGAACATGCACTGCACATCCACGTCATTTAACAAATTCCGTTCCCATTACAGTAGTACAGCCTTGCTATCGTATGCCTAAAATTGAGATACCGTCTTTTAGTAATGGAAGATGGTAAAATTACAAGGGTATGCAACCTGAGCTTTTTTTGAGTAAATTTTCACACAGTGGCTCGAACAGAATTTCGTAAACGGGGTGTCCAACAAGAAATCCATGGAACAAAGTAGGTCATGTTATGTACAGGGTTAGCCAAAAATCACTGTGCACCTGGAAAGACAATTCAGAAACAACAACTACAAGCGTACCTGCTACAATAAATGCTGGAAATGGCTCCCTCATATGTGTAGCATGCATCGCATCCACGCGTCAGAACATTTTTTCAAAGACACGTGACAGGCCAAACAGAGAAATGTTTCAGATTACTGTTGATTACTTTTCAATTAACCATCCAACTGCATTGCGATGGGGTGCTTCATTACCGAGAAATTGTTCTCTGTACTTACCCTTCACTTCGTCCGCATATTCACCTGTACTACAGAACATATATTCAATCAGAAACACCCGACCCTCAAGCGGCAACACCATATTAAACCTGCCGCTGTGACACGTCACAACTGACTGATTCAATCACTGTCAGACATCGGAAATACCGGCTGCGCCGTTCAAGGCAGGATGCGCGTAACGCGGACCCAAACACACGAACATTCTCCTTTCACAATACTTGTATTGCATGTACGTGCACGGTACTACACTTTATCGATTTCTTATTAATATTTCTTATCACAGTACGTCAGGTGCACAGGGTCGTTTGGCTTACCCTGTATATATACACACGAAGGTTTGTAATTGCCATCTAGCTAGAATTAATGTAGTAACTAGGGGAAATAAGATTGTTGACCAATATCATGTCTTAACCAGGTCGTTATTATTTTTCACAAAATACACCAGGAACGTCATTTCTATTTCAAATCTATATATTTAAAACGCAAGGCCGTTTCTTTCTACAATCCGCCAGCGCCACCCACTGGAGCGATTTTCATGATTTTTTTGAAACGAAAGCTACTTACCCACAGATTTGTCATTGCTAATTTTTTATTGTCATAAGTAATCTTTTTTGCTACCATGGCATTTTCTGTGCACAATCTGCTGTAAGCGGACCGATACACTGGAAATCGGGAACTACTTGAAAGCATTCTGATTCAGTCGTACAGCCAAAAAAATCGAAATTGCCTATGTCCACCGGAAAGAAGTAAGCTTCCCAGCGGTGAAAGAATTATCTAAATCGGTTCGGCAGTTTTCGAGATTACCTCAAACACACAAACAAAGTTTCTCTCTTCATATATTAGGTTGTTGGACATTTGACCACCGACAAGATGTCCACCGGTCAAGAGCCCACTCGGACATTTGCCCACTGGACACGAGCCCACTGAACTTGAGCGTACTTAGCACAGTAACTTTAGGAAGAACCGCTACCACGTATTTGAAATTTAAGTATCATGACCTCCTTGATTTTGGGAGACGGTGCACACTCGCCGTAATTTAAATTTTTTATGCAGTGTGACCCATCGCACGTTTTTAACATTAGGTACATCCACCGAATTTGTACACCTGTCAAAACTTTTAATTTGTATGCTGTGTGACCGAACGCACGTTTTGAAAAATATTTTGAGTTTTCTCAACTGGGGAGGAGGGGAGGGGGCGGATAGATCCCAAAATAAAGCACGCCGCATGCAAATCAAAAACGACACCCCAGATCTCTACGGGAAACGACAAATTCGTATCCGGGAGATTGGTACCATTCTGTTCCTGCGATGTTACGGGGGCATCTATAAATTTCATAAGTGACAACTCATCTCCCTCCGAGAAAGTGACCAAACGAGTATAGGACAGCTGACCACCGGATAACTGCTTTCACGGACAATCTGCCACATACACTTTAGGAACAGTATGAAAATTGCACTTTCTTGGACTCTTCTCTTACATAACAAAACTGTAGTTGGATGTAAAACTGACGTGTACAGTAAATATCATTATCACAATTATAAAACACTTGCATTTTTGGTAACAAATTGCGTTAAATTTGTAGATCTTTTAGGAGCCGTATAACAATTGCCTTTTGACTGTTTCGTGGCCACGTCCCCAGAAGTTGGTTTTCTGAGTCACAAAAAGTTTCCGTAATTTCTTAATTGCGATATTTAATGCACTTCTTTATTAAAAATGTTTATAACCCACAACTCAACAGAAGAATTTCAGGGTTCATAAGCTATAGCTCATCAAATTGTCTGCGGAAACGCACGAAATCTATCCGGGTGGTGGGGCTTAATACCAAAAATATAAATTATAAAGAATTTCTAGTCCGATCCATATATTTTCAGCGTTTACAAACTACAACACCACAAAATTTCTGTGGGCGTCTGGAATCACAGGAAACCGGTCTGTGGGAGGGCAGAAGGAGGAAGTACCTTAATGCCAAGTATATAAAATATAAATAATTTGTAGCTAAACCGGAAGCAGATCTTTGGCGAAAACCTGTCGGGGGAGGGGGCTTAATATCAAATATTTAAAATACTGTATAAAGAATTTCTGCTCCGATCCAGAGATTTTCGAAGTATACAAATTACAATTTAACAAATTCTCTGCGGGCATGTGCAAACGCAAGAAAGCTGTCGCACGGGGTGGGGTGGGGGCAATACCGAAATTATACGGAATTTTTAGCGTAACCGGGAGCAGATTTTTAGTGTTAACAAACTAGCACTCTACAATTTTTTTGTGGGAATGTGCTAACGCAGGAAACCTGTCGGGGGAGGGGTTAGGGGCTTAATACCAAAGATTTTGAATATAAAGAATTTTTGGTCCTATCGGAAGATGTCTGGCGTTTACAAACTACGATTCAGCAAATTCTCTGCGGGCATGTGCTACCACAGGAAGCCCGTCTGTGGGCGGGGCATAATCCCCTAGGCAGGTTTCTTGGATCTGCACGTGACCACAGAGAATTTAGGCTGTAGTTTGCAAGCGCTAAATATGTCCCGATTGGGCTACAAATTCTTTATATTTCCGCAGCTCACCCCCCCCTCCAATAAATTTCTTTGCGTTTGCACGTGCCCTCAGATAATTCGTTAAACTATAGTTCGTAAACACAGAAATTTTAAGGTTTTCTTCGTTAGCACATGGCCGGAGAGAATTTGTTGAGCTGTAACCTGTAAACGCTGAAAATCTCCCGATCAGACCACAAATTCTTTATAATTTATACTTTCAGCATTGAGCCCCCTGTCCGCCCTCTCACTGACAGGTTTCTTGCGGTAGCAGATGCCCGCAGAAAGTTTGTAGAGTTGTAGATTGTAAGTGCTGAAAATCTTCGGATCGGACCAGAAGTTCTTTATTTTTCTTATTAAGCCCCTCCCACCCACCCACGGGCCGGTTTTCTTCGTTTGCACAAGTCTGCAGAAAATTTGTTTGTTAAGTCGTATATTATAAACATTTTTAAAAAGAGTTAGATTAAATATCGCAATTAAGAAACTACGAAATTAAAGAATATTTTCAGATAACCAACCTCTGGAGGCGTGGCTACGGAGCAGTGAAGAAAGCAATTTTTATGAGGCCCGTTGAAATTTTAGTGGCCTCTTCTCCGCTTTGTCTTTGGCTCGAAAATCATTGAAATGTATACATTTCTTATTGAAAATGAAATATTAAGAAAAATGTTTTGTGAACAGTAGTTGCTTAAGTAGTGGGAAGTATAGCCACGCGATATTTATTTATTCATAACCAATTTTATGGCACTGAAAGTGCAATGTAGCCAGTTCTGTGATGACCAGTTCTTCGGTGCCCACTTCTCCGTACCCGATCTTGGACCTAACAATTAATGTTTCGTGCCTGAGTAAATAAAGCAAAAGTAAAAGTCTTATACGACCCCTTAAGTTTTTCTTGTCAGTTTTTCCAATCCGAGTGAAGGGTCTCAGACTGCTTTATTACAACTAAAACAGTGTTCTTACAGTGATGACCTGATCGGATACCACACTCTCATACGTGCTTTACAGCCTACGGAAAAGGACACACTTTACATACAATAACAAAACAGCTTGTTTGCAAAGTGCGAGTTCGTTTGACTTAAAAATTTGATACTCAAACTTCGTGAAAAAAACCGCACCCTTTCGTGTCACCCCAGATCTACAGCCTTCTTTTCTTCGGTGAAAAGAATGCTGGAGATACATTTTTCCTGAAGCACATAATTGATGGTGAACGGGGTACATGAGTGCGTTCCTTCAAACAACGGCGTCATAGTGAACAATTGCGCCGATGTAAACAGCTGTTTTTCCATTTGGTGAACTGACATTTTATCACACACACACACACACACACATCTCCCGCTTTTGCTTTCTCAGATCTGGCAGTAATTTCTTCACGTATACATAAAACACTTGGAGATATGTTTTAAGCAACGGTGGGGCACAGTAGTAAATACAATTATAATAATTGCAGCTTGTTAATCACCTGCATATCGGAGAGTTAAATTTCTCTTATAGTAAATTGAATGTCATTACTTTCGGTGGACGGGAAAGTGCCCGTCAAGGAAAGTCCTCCACGTTTTACAAGTAGGAATCGTGCACAAATTGCACTTTACGCCAAATATCGAATGTGGGGGAGATTTCCGGGGTCACGATTTCCAATATCACGCTGTTTAAAACAAAATGTAGCCGTACAATGAGCACAAATATGTGGGTGAAATTTCCGGGGTCGGCATTTTTTATTCCATCATGCTTATGTTCATAGCGTTTACGTAACCTGTCAAAATATTAATATCGCGATATTACGAAGGCAGAGAATATAAATTATTCAGCCTAACGTCTTAGCGCTCCTAAGAGCCTCATTTCGTCATACCCATATTCATAAAATTTACATAACCAGTAATGTCTTTTACTCATGCACCATTCATTAATTAATAAACCGTAGGCCTAGGAATTTTTAACACTTTCTTGTTCGCCTATGTGATATTCCTAAAGTTTACAAAATGTCAAGTTAATAGCTTTGTGCTTTTACTTAGGCATTCAATATTAATTACTCGGCTTTAAGCCCAGGGCCAATGAATTAATAATTAGTGCAAAACTAAAAGTGCAATATGATTAAATTCATTTAATACGTAAACGTTATGAATGTGACATCGATATAATCAATGCTATTAAAATGGCCTAGGTCATACGAACTAATATTTTGTGCCTAAGTAAAAGAAGAATATTACCTCGACTTGTTATGCAAACGTTATTAATATGACATCGGTAGAATAAAAACTGTCAAAAAGGCCTAGACGTAAGACCAAGTGATTAATATTGAATGAGTATTAAAAATGGTATTAATATTATAATGAATATTAATATTGTATGACTTAATATTAATTATTGAGTAATTAATATTAGTTTTGAGTTTTTAGAGCCCATGAAAAGATTATATATGTTAGTTTGCATTTGGGGGTTAACACCCCCTAAATTTAAACTTTTCCAGATTTCCAAGTGCGTTCGTCTATTGATAGCGTTTTCTAATGCTTTAAGTTTGAGCTTTTTGAACCCATGAGAAAGATGATACATATTTTAGTTTAGGTTTGGGGGTAACCCCCTTAAATTTCAACATTTCTAAAACAAAGGGAAAGTTTTATACAGTCGGTAAATATTTATGTGATCAGTTTCCATACACTAGATCGGAAACGTCCTCCGACATTACGTATTATTTGCAAATCATCTACAGTTAGCAAGTGACCGGTGGGCTTTAGTCCGGACCCCATATATTAGTGTAATATTGTAGGAAAACAATCCTCATTTTCCTGTTTAATCTCATGTAATGACGTAATTGTTCATATGCTATTATGTTTTGTTTATTCATGTCAAGTGAGATGTGTATATATCACGTCACGCATTGTTCTCGCGACAAGCACTATTGATGTACGTGCTGTAACGGCAAAATGTATCTTCAGAGCTGTTGTTGCCTTCGTGGCATAAGGTTGAAGTCAGTAGTCATAGCCGTGTTCTATTATTATTTTAAATGTTTACAATTTCTTATGATTTTTAATGAAAATAAATAATAGATTTAACTACTTAGTCATGTCTTTAGTTTGGCGATTATCTCACTGTGCGATATATAGCATTTACAATGCTCCATAAATTCCGCTACAATTTGGTTATGGGCCCAGACACTGCGCCGTCCAAGTTAAGTGCACTACCCGAGCCGGCAGCCAAGCAAGCAGGAGCAAAGCAAACTAGGACGCAAAAAAAGTTCAAAGAAGAACGTTTTTACGACTGCTAAAAGAGAGGCTGCACAATCACTCATTAAGACTGATTGAGAAGTGGACAAATGACTGAAAGTTTCTGAACTTCAATATAGCCCTTGGTAACTAAGCACTTATTATTTTTTCGATAGCATTACTAAATAAGCGATGTAGCAGATAGCTATAGAAAAGCTGAACAAAAGCTACTATGACACTTGGAAAATCCTAATCGAAGCTATTCTAATCCAAAACAACCGTTGCGGACAGGTTATTTTCCAAAGCCTGTTGATGGAACAAACGAAGCTGAATTAGAAGCGCTTAAGAAGTGGACACTAGGTGATCAGAAGGCAAAAGCTGATATAATTCTCTCCATCTGTCCAAGCAAGCTCTGTAACGAAAAAATTGCAAAACTTCAAATGAAATGTGGCAGAAGCTTCGATCAACTTACAAATCGGAGGGACTAGCAGAAAGGCTACGTTACTGAAGCGACTACTATTTCGCAAGACCAATGACATTAATGACATGTCAGAACACCTGACTGAATTTTTCGAAATAGTTGATATACTTAATGAAATGGACATCGTAATAGCTGACGATCTCCTTTCGATACTAATGCTATACAGTATCCCAGATACATTCGATAATTTTCGTTGTGCTATAGAGTCAAGAGATGAGTTACCAAAACCTGACATTCTGAAAGCCAAGCTTTTGGAGGAATTGGAAGCTCGAAAAACAAAAAGCTATCCAAATTGCCAAACAGCGTATTTGTATTTCAAGAGAAAAATAATTCGAACCTGTATTCAACCTCTAATAACTGGAGGCAAAATCAGGGAAAGAAGGAGAAAAAGAACAACAAAGCGTTCCGTTGCTACAAATGTAACTACTGTTCGAAGGTAGGTCATAAATCATCTGAATGTCGAAAACGGATTGCTGATAAAAATGCAGAATCCTTCAGACAAGAGGCTTCCATGGTGATAAAAGCGAAAAACGAAAGTTTGCATACAGCCATATTCATGAACGCAGCTCATAATACAAAGTCTATATGGTGCATAGACAGCGGAGCAACATCGCATATGTGCAACGACGAGAATCTGTTTGCATAAATAAATAAACAATCAAACTGTTTGGTGAATCTCGCAGTAGATAAAAGAGCTGAAGTAACTGGAAAAGGTTCCATACGAATCACTGTGCCGAATGGAAGAGATACAAAAACCATTCGATTAGAAAATGTGCTCTGTGTTCCTGATCTGAAGAATAACTTACTGTCTGTGTCAAAAGCCACCGCTAACGGCCGTTCAGTTGTCTTCACCCAAAATGAGGCCAGGGTCATTAAATCCAATAATACCAGTCTTCTCCGAGCAGATAGAAAAGGTGAACTGTATTACGTATCACCAAGCTATGGAAATGTAGCTAAGGTTACAGAAATTCAAAAATAGCATCTAAAATATGGTCATTTAAATGAAAATGATTTAAAAAAGCTGAAAGCAAACAAATTGGTACGAGGACTTTTCCTTAAAAGTGGGGATAGCCTGAAGAATTGAAAATTCTGTGTTCAGGCAAAACAGACGACAAAACCCTTTCCGAAGCAATCCCGATTTGAAAACAAGCAACTGCTGGACCTCATCCATTCAGATGTCTGTGGGCCGATGAATACCCAATATCTTAGTGGTTCACGATATTTCGTTACTTTTGTTGACAACAAGTCACGATATACAGAAATATGTTGTCTTAAATCAAAAGATGAAGTGAAGAAAGCTTTTTTGAAATTCAAAACATCAATGGAAAATCGCACTGGAGTAAAAATTAATACACTGCGCACCGATAATGGGCTAGAATATTGTGGAACAGAATTCAACGCATATTTGGAGCATGAAGGCATACGCAGAAAAAAATCTGCAGTATTAACGCCACAAAAAAATGAAGTCGCCGAGTGATGCGATCGCACAATCGTCGAAATGGCGAGATATTTATTAATCCAGTCCAGACTACCAGTTAGCTTTTGGGCAGAAGCGACTAACTGTGCTGTGTTCTTAAGAAATCGTTTTCCGACACGAAGCTTAAAGTCGGAAATTTACCCCATATGAAGCTGTATTTGGCATTAAACCAAATGTATCATTCTTCAAAATTTTCGGGCAAAAAGCTAATGTTTTGAATAAGCGATTAAAGGTGAAATTCGACCCGAGATCTCCAGAACATATACACTATCTACCAACAAGTAATTGGACACCTGTGGTAGCAAAGGAACACGAAGTTTATTCACCTTCAATAGTTGGTGGAGCCTCCACGAGCGGCGATTACAGCTATGACCCTCCGGGGCATACTCTCAACCAGGCGTTGTACGACGGCTAGCGGTATTTACTTCCACTCGGCTTGGAGAAGACAGGTCAGTTACTTCACCGATTTAGGACGGTGGGGGCACTCCTTAAATCGACGCTCCAACTCGTAACCGAGGGGCCCGATAGGGTTACGTCCGGGCTCTGCGCAAGCCAGTCCATTCCATTAACCCCATTTTGACCATACTAAGCCATGGTGGACCTCGCTACACGACAGGTGGCATTGTCATTCTGAAAGTAACATGGGTCCACCCCGTAAAACTGCCACAACGTAGGAAATGCATGGTCATCCAAAATGGTGCAGTAGGTCTCGGCGTTGAGTCTACCAGGAATGGCGAATGAGGGTCCCGTGCCATACCAGGAAAAACACCCCCATAGCATAATTTCCCCGCCGCCAAACTTCACAGTTGGCACAATACATTCCGGCAGGAGGCGTTCTCAAGGCAGACGGCAAACCCAGACCCATGCGATTCAAACGGTAGAGGGTGAACCTTGATTTGTCGCTCCAGACAACCTGTTTCTACTTTTCAACGGTCCACTGTCGACGTTCTTTGCACCAGGTTAGCCGAGCAGCACTATTGGACTTGGTGATCAAAGGCTTGTGGGCGGCAGCACGTCCATGATAACCGAGCTGATGGGCTTCATTACGGATGGTATTCTTAGAAAGAACACTCCAGGATGGCTGTTGAAACTTCTCGAGGATGTGGTCAATCGATTTGGTGCGGTTCTTTTGAATTTCTCTGGCCAGCACCCGTTGGTCTCTAACTCCCAGTTACGTGGGTCTGCCGGGTCGGGACACATTTAGACAGTCACCTCTCATTTTCCATTTGCCAATCACGTAGGCCACTGTCGATTTTGGGTTATTTAACTCGCTGGATGTGTCACGTATGGATCGACCATTTCTGTGATAGCAGACGATTACACCTTTCTCGAAATCAGAAAGCTCCGAACTGTGTGGCATCTTGCATGCGACTGGTTGCGTTATTGTTTCCCACACGATATTTCACAGCAGCGGCCGTGACGTGTATCAGGACCGCAGATATCGTCGATTGCAGGGGTGTCCAATTACTAGTTGGTAGATAGTGTTTTTGTTGGCTATTCAATGGAATCCAAAGCATACCGCTTATGGAACAAAAGTTCCAGAAAAATAATCGAAAGCCGTGACACCCGTTTTATCGATGAATTCAAAGATAACTTTCCATATGGTTACGAATTCTAAATGCTCACGTCATCCGAATCGCATATTCCATTCATTAAAAAGACTGGCACAACGTGCTCACTCGATGGTAATAGCGCACCCGACCCCGAGACAGAAGAAATGGCAGTGGAAGACATGACGTCAGATTCGAGTACCTCACAGGAAGTTATGTCAGAGGAAGCCATGCCAGATTCTTTAAGCGAAAATGATTCACCATTGTTTACAAACAAAGATCACGCGGTAACTAAGATGAGGACTATGGGTCGTCCTACGAAAGTTTACACCTGAAAACCAGGTAGACCTGCTAAACAGTATCAAACAGTAACCGTTGTTATTACCGAAACTGCTGATTTTTTCAACAACCTTGAAGCAAATTTTCTCTTTATGAAGCTTTAAATGGTTCGCAAAGTAAAGAATGGAAGATAGCCATGCAAAGAGAATATGATGCTCTCACAGAGGAGAAAGCATGGGAACTAGTACCTAGACCAAAACACAAAAGAGTTACTGGCTGCATATGGGTCTTAAAGACCAAATACAATCAAGATGGCAGTGTTGAAAAGTTGAAAGCAGGACTAGTTGCAAAAGGGTGCTCTCAAACACCAGGAATCGATTACGAAGAAAACTTTTCACCGGTTGCCAGATTAAGTTCGATTCGAACTGTAATCGCACATGCACAAACAACTTAACGACTTACTAGCTAGATTTCGTAATGGGATACGCAAATGGAAATTTAGACGAGGAGATATACATGGAATTACCGGAAGGTTTCCAAAGTAAATCAAACAAAGATCACGTTTGCAGATTGAAAAGATCAATCTATGGTCTAAAGCAATCCGCCAAACAATACTATAAGAAGCTTGATGAAAAATTGAAATATCTTGGTTTCAAGCCACTTAATTCAAATAAATGTGTTTACCACCTAAATTATCGCACCGACGAAGTCATTATTATTGTTTATGTTGATGACTTAATGATCTTTGCAAACAGCAAAGATAGCTACAAAACCATTAAGGACAATCAAGCCAGCTCATTCAAAATGAAGGACTTGGGATCCTTGCATTACTGCCTAGGCATTGAGTTTGCTCAAAATGCAAATGGCATAACAATGTCACAAAGGAAATATATACAAGATGTTTTATGCAAATTCAAAATGCAGGATGCAAAATCTGTAACACCTTTGGATATTAGCACAAAGCTAACAAAAGAGATGAGTCCTAAAACAGAAGGAGCCTAATCTGAGATGTAAGATATCCCATGTCATTCACTTTTTTGTTTTGCTCATGTCTCTTTCTGTAGCAACCAGACCTGATATCACTCATGCTGTGAATTTTCTCAGTTAATTTAACAACAATACAGACAAACATCAATGGATAGCAGCCAAAAGAGTGTTGTGATATCTAAAAGGTACACAAAACATGGGTCTTGTGTTTGACCGAGCAAAAGAGCCATTGACGGCGTTTGTAGATGCAGACTGGGCTTCCGATATAAACGATAAAAAATAATCCTATACCAGATATGTATTCAAATTTTCCGCAGGAGCAATAAGTTGGGAATCCAAAATGCAAAGAACTGTTGCATTGTCAACTACCGAAGCAGAATATATGGCGCTTTCAGAAGTTGCTAAAGAAACTGCGTACTTAAGGTATTTTCTTAGCAAACGTTCTTCACAACCCATTACGTCTCCGACGGATATATACCGTGATATCCAGTCATCACAAAAGCTAGTCCATAATCTGATCTATCATTCCAGAACGAAGCATATTGGCATTCGTCACCATTTTGTTAGAGAAATATACGAATCAGGTAAGATTAATGTGAAACACCTGAGTTCAAGCGACATGACCGCAGATATTTTGACGAAAGCACCAAGTGCAAACAAGCATAAAAAGTGTTGGGAGTTATTGAAACTCATTATTGTTTTATTTAGCATGAAAGTGTTATTGTTTCATTAGTGCTGAGTAATATTTATGAGGGGGAAAACTCACAAAATGTTTGTATATATTGAAAATAAGAATTGTGAGGGGGATTGTAGGAAGTCAATCCTTATTTTGCAGTTTAATCTCATTTAATGACGTAATTGTTCATATGTTATTATGTTTATTTATTCAAGTCAAGTGAGATGTGTATATATCACGTCACGCATTGTTCTCGCGACAAGCACTATTGATGTACGTGCTATAACGGCAAAATGCATCTTCAGAGCTGTTCTTGCCTTCTTGGCATAAGTTTGAAGTCAGTAGTTATAGCCGTGTTCTATTACTATTTTAAAAGTTTACAACTTCTTATGATTTTTAATGATAATAAATAATAGATTTAACTACTCAATCATGTCTTTAGTTTAGCGATTATTTCACTGTGCAATTACAGCGTTTACAATATTCCATAAATTCTCCTGCACGTATTATCTACAATTCAACAATTGTTGGCAAGTGTCCGGTGCGCTTTAGTCCGTACCCTATTGGTATCATTATATATACAGATTATATAATGATACCAAAAAAAATGTTAAAACCAAACTGGCAAAATAAAACACACTTTTAAGCCCATTGTGCAGTTATTTAGACGCGATATCATTTTGGGTCACTGAAAGATTGCCTCAATACTCCAATGCAAGCCCGTCAATAATGAGGTGAGCACATGTTTATACAATAATGAGAAACGTCATCGCTAAATTCGCAAATGAGTAGATGGAAAAATAAAATATTAATGGGAATATCACGACAACTTTGTTGTTGGCGGCTCATCTTATAGACTGCCCATTAATAATCAACCGTTTATTGTAGCTATGCATTTTATTATGATTCGGTCACAGCTTTTTCAACTATGCATGGCACGGGTTACGGACTTATAAATATTAAAGTGATTAAAATGTGTTCTGAAAGATTTCTTTTTTCAACTTGGCCGTTTTTGAGATAAAATGTGTATTATTTTAATATTTTGCCAAAGTAATTGCTTCCTTCATCTGAGAAATGAAAGACAAGAACAAGTGGAAATGGGAGTCGACCTAACGGACTTTTCCCATGTGTGCTCCGACCGACTCAGCAACGCCCGTGGTCTGGCTGAATCGGTTGGTGTTCGTCAATAAGGGTGTGGGTCTCTTCTCGCCTTCGGTCATAGAACAGAGAGTAAAGGACATAATAGCAGCGCTAAACTCCTGTGAGATGAGAAAGGGACCAGCAGTTGCTTTTCTGGAAAAGCCGGATTTCCACTGCAGTGTTACCATTTCTGTTCCAGGATTGAAATCTGCTGATGTTTGAAGCCAATAGGCCCTTTAACTTCAGCAGATTTTTGACAACATTTTGTTCGCGTATACCGGTAGGTTAAGACATAAATTGTTTTGTTGGGTTCACATAAAAATTTGCGAGAATGCAGTCGTAGCAATTGTCAATTTTGATTTAGAGGCTCTGAGTACCGCGGAATGAGTTGGATTTAAAAAATGAAACAGAAAACGCACAGAGGAAGTTATTTAGTATTACATTTTATTAACAAGCAACATAACTAAAAATGCGAAAGTATTTTCCAAAAAGCCGTCTGGCTCGTCTTAGACTATTGATAAAATACCTTGTCTGAAAGGATACAAATTGAAATTATATTTTAATATTTTAAATTTCTCTAACAATACAGTGCCTTTTTTTTAAACTGCTTGGAATTATGTCATCAAAATATTTTTCAACACTTTATGTCTCAGAAAAAACAGTACTTTAAGTTCAGAAGTTACTTCCCCGCTTTTGAGTAGTGTTTGCGGTTAAATTAATTTAGACCAATGTGCTGGCATGTGAGTAGGTTTATCCTTCCAAGCTAATGCCACAGATAAGTAACTCTGTCTATTGCAACATAGAGCAACAAATATTCTATAATAAAGAATCACCTTTCCCATTAATCGTGATATTATGGGTTCTGACACAGGAGTCACAGTTTTGCATTGCTTTTATCACACAGATTAAAAGAATACTCAAACTACAGAACAACGTTTTCGGGGACAAACCTCCGTATTACATTAACATTAACTTTATCACAGCAAGTATTTAAAGAGGCTACTCAAGCTAGAGAATAACTTTTTTTCGGTAAAATTTCTGTATTCGGCCCGGAATCAGTTCATGCACCGTGGAATGCGACTTTGTCAACGCGTTCGTTTAGGTTTGAGATCGTGACGTTTAGGATTTAAAGCACGGACTGTTAATTTGGAGATATGCTATAAGCTCAGTTAACCTCAGCTGTATCTCCCCATCGCGAAGTTTGGTGGGGGGCGATACCGTTGACGATATAACATGGAAGCCGACAATATAATAGTTGTTTACTTTGCTATATACATGATCAATGACATCCAATGCAATCCAACGAAAAATATTATACTTGTGCTGACGTACTGTCATGAATCATCTGTTTCGGAAACACTTGGAGGGCCAAATACGTAAGGAGACATGAAATTAGTAAGATAATTCTAATATAGACAAGTAATTATAAAAACAGCCACAATAAGAGATCAATGACACTCTTCTATTACGGTGAACTTGGGGATATGTTAAAGTTTTATAGGCACTACTTGTAGGTGTTCTGACAAATAATCTCGAAATGATAAAGTATTTTGGCAACGCATTTTTCTATGGAAGTTACGACACATAGAAAATCCTCATGATATGGGAAAAGGGCTATTCTCGTCTTCGCCTACATACGTAAAAGAAAAACACTCTGAAATACAAACCCAACGAAATACAAAATGGCGCGTGCGTGCTTGCCAGCAGAATGATGGCACACCTTCGTGAAGTCAAAGTGTGTTCTGTATTTCTACGGACAGTATTTAATATGAAGTTGGACTGATTTGCAGCACGTCTTTTGTAAAAAAAGATCGTGCTTATTATGCTATCGGTTTGTCGGTCCGTCTGTGGACAATATATTTCTTCAACTATTACTCCGATTTGAAAAATTCTTTTTGTGTTGGGAAACATAAAATGTAGGAATGGTGATCCTTCATTTCGTATTTATTTACGATGTACGATTTCGCCACTAAAGGGCTTAAATGCAGATGATATCGAATCAAAATGCATTTTATTCTATATATTTGCTTGTATACATCCGATTGAAAAAAATGTTTTATCTTTCGATTCCATTTATGTCGAATAATATTTTAGGTATAGTCACTTTTCCAAGTAACGCACAGATTTTGCGCTAGAGAGCTTAAAATTAAATTGCGTTTTCATCGATATCTCTAAAAACTACGATTTGAAAAATTCTTTCTTCACCGGATACAGCTTGTGATGGGAAGCCTTTTGCATATATTTCTAATTTTTGGTTAAGAATGGTTTGGCCATCAATGAGCGTAAGTGTTAATTTCTGCTTTTAATGTATTTTCCACAAAATCTGAGCTTCTAAAGTCTGTATTGAAAAAATTCGTTCGTGGACCGATGACATTCACGTCGGTAAACCTTTTTGGAATATTTCTTTCTTAAAATATTGCATGGTTTCTCCGCCAGGGCGTACATGTATATCATATTTTGCCAATATCTATTTTTCTAGAGGTCCGATTTCAAAAAGTCCTTCTTTATTTAACAGAGTTTCCAGTGAGACATGTTTTTCACGTAATTTCAAAATTTTCAAGTAATTCATAGATTTTCCGCTTGGGGGCGTAAAGGTAAATGCGTTTCCCCAGATATCTTAGCTTCTAAATCTCCGATTTGAAAAATGCTTCCTGTATCACACACAGCTCCTGATGACAAATCTTTTGCAAATATTTTCTGAATTTTGAAAAAAAAAATGGTTTGGCCACCAGGGAGCGTGAGTCTTAATTTCTGCTTCTCATGTATTTGCAGCAAAATCTGAGCTTCTAAAATCTCGATTAAAAGAAATTCGTTGTGGACCGATACGACTCCCGTCGATAAACCTTTTCTGAATACTTTATTCTTAAACTAGCATATTGTTTCTCCGCCAGTGGGCGTACATCTATATCTTATTTTTGTCAATACCTCTACTCTAAGAGTCCGATTTGAAAAATTCTTTCTTTGTTGGAAAGCGTTTCCGGTGCGAAATGATTTACATATTATTTCAAAATTTTCAAGTAAATCATAGACTTTTCTCTAGGGGGCGCAAAGGTAAAATGCGTTTCCTGCATTATTTCTGCCTTTAAAACTCCGATTTGAAAAATTCTTCCTGTATCGGATAAAGCTCTTGATGGGATATGTTTTTTAAATATTTTTTTAATATTTGGTAAATAATGGTTTGGCCACTAAGGGGAATAAGTGTTAATTTCTGATTCTGGTGTATTTGCAGCAAAATCTGAGCTCCTGAAATCTCGACTGAAAAAATGTCTTCCTGGATCGATACCGTTCACATCGGATAATCTTTTGAGAATACTTTCTTAAAATAATGAATAGTTTTCTTGCCATATCTTATATTTGCCGATATTTCTGCTTAAAGGAGTCAATTTGAAAAATTATTTCTTTGTTCGAGAGCGTTTCCGCTGGGAAATGTTCCTCACGTAATTCCAAGGTTTTCTTAACGCACAAGTCTTGAACCAGTGGGCGTAAGATCACAATTACGTTTACGACAATATATATGCGGGTTTAAAAACTCAATTGAAAAACTTCTTTCTTCGGTCAAATACTACGGTTTTCCATACCGGTTCCACTGACTTTGAATAACTCCCATAAAGTTAATTCGCCTCAGAACGGATTCAAAAGACGTGCTCATTACATCTAAAAATTTCGGTGTCATCTTTCTTGTTTAAACTTGCTTGGGTTTAAAAGCGTTAGCCCATAGCATTTTTTCTGGGCAATAGTTTATTATTGTAGACTCCCTAGTTACATCCTCAGCTGAAGATATAACTTCCGCGAGAATTAGGAGTTCGTGGTTTAAATACTAAGAACATCAAAGTCCCTCAAGAAATCCGTGAAGTGGGCAGGCTGTGAAGATCACTAGGCATTGATTGGTCTTATAGAGAACGATTTTAATTATAATTTTAAACCTTAATTCTGATCTTAACTGAGTTTGTAATTCGAAAAAATACACTGGTCACAAAAAGTTAGGAATATTGAGAGTGCAAAGGGAAAACGTGGTGATATGCAAATTCATCTACCACTGGAGATCAGTTAGTAGCGTGGGTATCTATGTCACATCTAAATTAGCATCATGACAACACAGCAAGTTTGGTGCAAGCACCGATAAAGTACACTGCGAGAAATGGAGAACGGGTATTTTTACCGCTTGGTCAGAAGTTTGCTGAATGTATTGCCTTCAGTATGGGATTGAGTTGAAATGATGTCCAGACGACGTTTAAGCTTTTACAACAGAAATACGGCTGTTGGCATGTTACATGCAGGTGAAAGACAGAGCGAGATTCGCAGTGTAGTAAGTCAACTACACAGATTTCCACATCATGGAAGTGTTGCATATCGATCGAAGAGTTGTCAACCGAGGAAGACCATCAGGAAGTGAGATCGTTGCCTGACAGTAAGTGTTCCGAGAAGGCCTAGTATCACCAATAGGCAACTCCGGGAATCACTTCGAGTTGCTTCTGGTATCACAGTATGAACTCAAGCCGTACGGAATCATCTTTATGAGTACGGACTCAGAGCAAGAAGGTTTCTGAGATGTTTCACATTGACATCACCTCCCCGTCGTCAAAGATGTACCTGGGACAATGAAATACATAGTGGTTCGATGCACTTTTTTAACAGTCCCCATTTCGCTGTGTACTTTGATACAGTCCGTCCACACAGAACTGACTCACCAAAGGCAATCAATTCTTTTCTGGGCAGCAGTGGCTGCCCCGTACCAATTAATTAGTAGATTATTGGTACGGCTACTAAGTACTTTGTTAAACTACTAATTAGCCAATAATTTAGTAGTTTTTACCTGACCTCACCTAAAGCATTGTAAATGTAGTGGATTTTAGGAAGGAGTGTCTGACCCCAGGTCTTAAACAATCCTTAGAAATAAGAAGCTAGGAAAGTCACACGTAAGCGTAGTAGAAAATGGGAGGAAGACGCCCTTATTTACTACCGAGGCCAATACCCGGAAGTAACTGTAATTTCCGATCATATACAAATTAATGACCAATTTTCATATTTGTTTACTGCTTTTAATTAGTAACATCAAAAAGGTACTCTGTCAGAAAAAAAATTATTTTATGGTCAGAGATATTTTTTCAGCGGTAGAGCTGAGGAGATAAATTTCTAAATTTAATTTTTTTCAAGATATTTTTCGTTGGAGTCTTGCCGCAATTTCGCATACAAGTAGTGAGTTGCAATATACGCACGTTAGCCAGCTACCGTTCTCGGGAGTTTAATTGACACGTGCGTTTGCCAAAGCTGCCCACGCCTCCGGCCCTGGAGCTACGATGATTGACATGGAGAGACATTTTAATAACGGCTGACCATCTGCTCGTGACGCTCCCGCATGCTCCCTGGATGAAGGACAAAAGCGATTTTCCCATTCCACGATGAATAACTGCGTTGTTGTTTCAGTATTATTCCCAAGTTAGTGGTTTTAAGTATCGTACTTAGCTCTAGTCGAATATATATATATATCCTGATGAGTGGTGTGTTATGTTTGTGAGTAAAATGACTTCACGTGATCGCTATACCAGCAGAAAATATAAAGCCGTCATCACGAAAAGAAAAAAAGAGATAGACGAAAAGAACTAGAGCAGCAACTCCATGGTTCATTGAAGAAATATTTCAAAACTGATAAGGCAGTTGAAGGAAAGGAACTGGTGTGTGTTCAGTCATGTTCAACATCAACAGAAGGAGTTACAGGACCCAGCAACCAGAGCAGCACTAGCAGCAGAAGTGATGAGGTGCTGCATTCAGTGTAGCCGTCGCAGCCGCCATCGCCAGCGCTTTCATCACCATCACCAGAGTATGAGGAGATTAATGTGGTCAGCAATGTGAGTGATCCATATTTATGGCCATAACCGTTAACTGACTTGTAATTGACTTGGATAATTCAAAACGGCGCTATGCGGGTCAACAACAAACGTATTCCCAAAAATGAAAGTGGACGTGGTTTCAGTGAATTCCATTGCACTAGAATTTTAAGAAATGGTGAAGAGCAAGACAAGCGATGGTTTACTTATTCTGAATCTAAAGATGCTGTATAATGTTTTCCTGTCGTTTGTTCTTGTTTACTTCATGTAGTGCTCTTAGTTCGAGTGAGGGAATGAGTGACTTAAAGCATCTGAGTGATGACCTAAAATCTCATGAAACCAGAAAGTCCCACAAGGACTGTATGTTAAAATGGTTAGCTTCAGAAAAATGTCTGAGTTGCGGGAAAACCATTTACTCGCTGTCATTGGAGTAGTTACTGGTAATCATGCAATTTTTGGCTTCCCAGAATTTGGGTTTTAGAGGTTACAAGAAAATCCTGCCCTCAGATTCAAGCTGCATTTTGTTTTTGGATTTGGTCAAATTGATTGCTACATTTGATCACATTTTACGAGTGCATCTGCACCAAGTGATGAACAATGTTTTTGTTAGAAACCACTACCTCGGGAAAATATCCAAAATGAGTTCTTACAGCTAATAGCAAGCCACGTTAAACCTAAAATATTAGAAAAAGTGTAACAAGAACTTTTCAGTAACCCTGGACTTTACTCGAGATATCGCTCGGATTGAGCAGCTCTGTATAATACTGCGAACCGCAAAAAAGGACTTCGCTGAAATTAGGGAACACTTTGTGTTGTTTTTAGAGGTAAGCTAGGATGATGACTTTACCTGCACGTTCCAAATGCGGACTCCGCAGGGATAAGTGGAACTCTTTCAAAAGATTGATTGTGACGGGGCTGCGCGCGCAATCTTTTCAGGATCCAGAAACAGGAGGGGGTTTACCCGGACAGGATCAGTCGAAGGACCGGCAGGGGTCTGCTACCCCGACGGGAGAGGCACTTCTCAGCCTTCGGTAATAGCCCGCATGTACGACGTGCTAATAGGCGGGGGCATTCTTATTTTCGCTTCTAGATGAGAGATTTGATCGCCAACGAGATGTTTTTTGGGACAAAAGTCCTTTATTGGTATCTCAGAAAAAAATGAAAGACATGCACCTTTTGGATTGAGTGTCTCTCCCTAGCCCCCTCACAGAGACATAGCAGCAAAATATTCACAGGCTTAAATATAACAAATCACTAAATAATTTACGAGGTCCGCAGGACTAGGGTCTGTACTGCGGTAATGATTCCTGGCCAGAGTAATCGTTCAAAACACCAACTTTCACTACTTTCACTATGAGCACGAAACACGACATGTCTCTGAGGCTACATCAACTTGTCAACCATAGTTGACTCGGTTTTTAATCTCTTCAAGTTTCCGCAAGAGACTAAGGCAGGTCTTAATGAAGCTGGAGTGAGCAACATCCAGCTTCAGTCGGAACTTGGCATTTGTAGCTGAGCAATTGCTGCCCTTTGGCGTGGCTGCACGCTTAAGATGCTGGTGCCCAACCTCACCGCATCTTCCACACCTGTTTTCCGTAGCATTGCAGTTGCTCCGATAATGGCCGCAGCCGTTACAGCGGAAGCACCTGACTTCACGCAAGAACTCTTTCAGGCGGAGGACTGGCCCGCCCAGGTTCAGGCCTCCTCGCTTTAGTAAGGCCTTGAAGGCATGGAGCTTCACTTCTGCTACCCAGTGGACCCGGCCGCCTTTGGCCTTAATGGGAAAACAGGCTGTAAACCTGCCTTCGATGTCGGGGTTCTGCTTACGAACCCCTTCCTCGAAGTCCTTTTGCTGGAGTTCCCAGTCAACGCCTTATACTATCAGACGGGGAAATCTCTTCTGCGGGGTCTTGGGAAGTCTGCAATCCGGGGTCATGGGATCGCTCCTCAGTTCCTCGGATAGACGGTTGAGGTCCTCAAGTCGGGAACATTCAACCGCGTCACCACCATTCCTACTTCTACGGGCGCCTTTGACCCCAAGCTGAAGCTTTGCAGGGTTCACCGCCAGTGCGAAGCTGAAACTTGGTGTTAGGAAGACCCCTTGACAGCTGAAGTGGCCACTGGTTCTCCCTACAAGGAGGGGGAGAGGCAGATGCCTTAAGTAGCCGACACCTAAGGAATAGACTGTGTCATTATCATAAGCACTCCAAAAGGTTCAATACGATGAACAGCCGCTTTCTTGAAAAACTTCCTGGTGAGTGTGATGAAAAACTTTCGGACCTTTTTGACACCGAGTCTGTACGTTAAATTTGAGTAGGGATCCATTGTGAATCCTTACTGATTATGTAGATTGCTTTATTCTGGAAAACCGAGAATAGTTATAAAACCGCCTTTCTTCTGTCGTCACGGGTGACACTTATCTAGGTTCGGGTGGAGAACGTTCTTTGATCCTGGAATCACGTTTTCTCTATTAGGCCATTTTTTGCGATCCAATGTTCCTTCTAAGCTGTACTGTCACATTTACAGGTGAAACATGGTATTTCTGTGTAGCCACTTTGCTGCTCTAATATCATGCTCAGAATTTTAAAATATCCACAAATTTGCGAGTTGTATTCCTGATATCTTATTTTATTAAGGAGGACGTCAAAATTTTCATAACATTCCTTTAGATGTACAGTCCTAAAAAAAAAAAAAATAACGAGCCACCCCCACCCCTTAACTTTCGAACCGTTTGTCGCATGAAAGCAAGTAAGGTACCGTTGGAATGCCCATGAAGGGAACTATTATGTGATGTGAAGAAAGATGCAACTTAAACTAATTAACATGCTAATTAGCTATCTATATCCGAAGTTTTCCATATAAAAGGTATGTAATTTTACGCGCATTCTATTTCAGCACATAATAAAACCCTTAAATTTGAAATTTCATACGAATCGACCAATAAATACGTGTACAGTGAGCTACGGAAAAAAAAATGCCGCTAATGTTAAACTGCAAAAGTTGTTTTTGACTTGTATAATTTAATCGAGAAGAGATACCGTGATTCGGTGTTGCAACAGTAAAACACAAAGAGACCCAGATAATATGAGCCCCTATACAAGATCAGAATAGGTATATTAGGAGAATTATAAATTATGAAATATGATCGTGAAAAAATGAATTATGACCATATCTGGCTATTAGTCCATTGAATGCGAAATATCATTAAATGCTTAAATTCAAATATTCAGCGCGGTAGCATTAAACCTTCCTGAGATATAAGCGAAAACTCAAGCATGCATCGATTAAGGGGCCGTGCATAAAAAAACATATTTTCCTCTACTTACTGTAGAACGGTTTACTCCGCAGTACAAAAAAACGCTTAGGAGAAAGTGTTTCTACGTGAAGTTGGTTAAAGGAAGCAGTAATGATTTTATACCCTTAAATTCAGAATTGCAACTTTTAATGATGAACTTCATAAGTTAATAGTTTTGCACATAAATGAATTAACTTATAACATAGTTCGTGCAAATGCATATTTAAAATTTTCCTATTGCTCACATAGCTGACTCTTGTATATTGTTTAATTCAAAAAGGCAAAAAAACAGTACGTTTCACAAAACGAAAGCTTTGTATCTATCTTCTGTGTATTTTTTACATAAATACCTTCACAGCTTCGTTATATTATGGAACTGTGGTCATGAAAATGAAATTTCGAAATAGTTCCCTGCGCAAGTGAACCCGTTTGCCTGGTGTATTTCGTATTGCAGATTTTTTGATGTCTCCATTCCGTCTCGAATTACGGTATAATACGAATGTAATTGAACATCGTTTCGGTTCATTGGTATATTCCACTGTTGTTATACTGCTCATAACTGCATAGCAAAAACCTGAGAAGAAATGAAAAAGATAAAGCATAGCAAAAACCTGAGAAGAAATGAAAAGATAAAGCATAGTAAAAACCTGAGAAGAAATGAAAAAATTTCCGTGCGACGCAATTTTACTTCTTCCATTTCACATAGCCCTAATGACGTTGCCTTCTAAGTGCCCGCCATAGGGGATAGGGTGTAATCGGGGGCCTTTGTTCGCACTCTTTGGGTCACAGGATTTTGTTTAGCTAAACCCCATTCATTAATTAACAACTGACATGGGGCGTGTCTCAGGGTACCACCCAGGGGAAAGGAACAAACGTCTAGAAGCGCTCTTGGCGCTGTTGGGAAATCTTTTAGAGGACGTCTCAGCTCGATCATGCCGCTATTGGGACATCGACTTCAGGACGAGTTCTGACACCCTTGGCGCTTGCGGGACAGACAATGAAAACGCGTTAACGCGCTCTTGGCGACCAGAGGGTTAGGAACTCTCTTTTAGGAAAGGTCTTTTTTCTAAATGAGAATTTATGACCCTACTGTTCCATTCACAGAGGAAGCTGCAGTATTTTGTGTATCCAAGTGGTAAACCAAGAAGTAAAGCTATCACTTTAAGATGTCACAAATATTCCAGAAGTGCTTTTTGTATACTATACTTTGAAGCAACAGTTTCGTATTTGCATGTGTTTATTCCATGCATGCAGCATATGTAACAGGTACTGACGGATACATGTTTACGTTATGAAGAAGAACAGCTTTTAAGCTTATTTTTGAGGAATCTTTAAAGATTTCCATCCTTCAGGTTTGTGTTGCTGTCCTAAGGCTTCAAACAATAAGTCTGTATCATTGCAGTACACAAGATCACCACTCTTCGAAAATAAGAGTTCAGATTCTTGCTGTCGTCGACGAAAATTATATGCTTTTGTACTTGGTTGTGAAAGATTCCATCTCTTCAATCTTGAAGCCAATATTTGGGGCTGACTTTTTGCTCAATAAAGGTTACGAACCAGATCATTTAATTCTTTCTGACTTGTAAGGCGAGGCACAGAATCTTCCGAGAAATCACGGTCTTGTTGTATTTCAATATCTTCTTCGCTGTGATGATTTATTTCATCAGCATCACTATCATCTAAAATCCATGACTGTGGAGATGCAGGAACAGGAGGATCTGGACCATGAGGAACAGGTCTTCTGTCCGAGGAATATTGGTATGCTGAATCGTGTCTTTGGTATTAGCTGTAATTCCAGTTATATAAGTGATGCAGAAGTAAGAGTCTGTTGAGTGGTCTCTTGGTTCTCTCCAAACCATTGGTACGGCAAATGGTATTTGACGTTATCCCTTAAACCAGGCGGTCAACAACGTTACACATGAATTACAACAAATGTGAGGCGCCCAAGATTTATCTTCATCACCCATTTTGCACTGGAAATAAAGTTCATACGATTTTCTAATCAATGGTGTGAAATGTCGCCTTTGAGACTTTAAAGTAAATTGTCCACAAATGTAGCAGAAACAGTTTGGATGATTCACACAAGTACGAGGAAGTATTTAACGTACACTTTAAACAATCCACACTACTTTTTAAAACCACGAGAAACTGCACTTCCTTCAATACCGATTAAAAGCATTCGAGTGACAAAAATTCTGCTTTGTTTCCCCTACCCAGAAGGAACTGTACAATTGGAAGTAATGGCGCCAGTATGCCTACTCTCAGAGACACAGCTGTCCTGACTGAAGACATATGTCTCGGTTGGGAAACATACGGAAATTCTTTATGTAACACAACATTCATCACAACAGAGATTTCCATTACCAGAAACTGGAGCCCAGTGGGGCAATTTTACCTTCATATTTTGTTTCAGCACCCGTAAATACATACAAAACCGTTAAACATGTATTTGTAACAAAACCATTGTTGTCCAGTGTAATTATTCCCATTTAAAGTTTAGTTATTTATTAGAAAACTATTTAATATAAAATTAAATTTCAAAAGTACGAATTGGTCTTATGTTTTCCAAGGCATGTAAATTCCAGTTCACCCACATACGAAAATTTGGGGTGTTGTATTGAAATCAGAAACTGTGGACGTGAATTGCCATTTCGTTCCGCTGGAGTGATAATCATATCCAGGAGCGGATTGGCTCGCCGGGGCATCTCCCGTTTGAATACTTGGGGAGAAGTTTGGCTTTCTGGTATTCATCTTTTCTTTCTTCTTTTTTTTTTTTTTTTTGCTAAGAATGAGGGAATAATCATTTTGGTACTTAAACCGCTAGTCTCATTTGGGCTTTATTTCTGTCCGAAACGTCCTTTTGAAAATAAAAAATTCCTTCGATATACATATGTTAGGCGTTTTGCTCCGAAATGAAAAAGCAAAATTATCGTATGTACTGAATATGAGAAACTTATCGCTGGGCAGATCACCCGTTTATAAATTAAGGTAAAGCTTACTACAGTTGATATGTTGCTGTTTCTTCAAGTGGTATCGGAAACCAGGGAACGATATCCGTTCAACTTTCCGAAGCATCAAATATCCACGCATTCTTGTTTAGAAGAATGATTTCTTCTTTTTTATGCGATTTATGAAAAATTTATATTTTGCAAACGACAAATTACCCATGGTACAGGAGCCAAACAAATTTTATTTCCATTTCTATTTAGCAAAGAGAAAATTTCTTTTTTTTTCTTTTTTTTTGTTGTTTGTTTGCTTTTTGTTGTGTGTGTATATACTTTATTTATGCGGTAATGTACAATTTATGGTGAAGGGTATTGTGAGGGTCTTTCATTTTATTTCTAAGTGTTGGTTTCCTTCCAATATGAAGAATGCTTCAGGCGACAAATTCTAATATGTACAATAAAGTACATTTTTTTCTTTCAATTGAATTTTGAACAACCATTCACGTTAGTAGTGCTTCTAGTTTTTGTGCATTTATTATTTTTTGTGATGCAAAAAATTCTATTTCAGCATATAATAAAACCCTTAAATTTGAAATTTCATACGAATCGACCAATAAATACGTGTACAGTGAGCTACGGAAAAAAGATGCCGCTAATGTTAAACTGCAAAAGTTGTTTTTGACTTGTATAATTTAATCGAGAAGAGATACCGTGATTCAGTGTTGCAACAGTAAAACACAAAGAGACCCAGATAATATGAGCCCCTATACAAGATCAGAATAGGTATATTAGGAGAATTATAAATTATGAAATATGATCGTGAAAAAAAATGAATTATGACCATATCTGGCTATTAGTCCATTGAATGCGAAATATCATTAAATGCTTAAATTCAAATTTTCAGCGCGGTAGCATTAAACCTTCCTGAGATATAAGCGAAAACTCAAGCATACATCGATTAAGGGGCCGTGCATAAAAAAACATATTTTCCTCTACTTACTGTAGAACGGTTTATCCCGCAGTACAAACAAACGCTTAGGAGAAAGTGTTTCTACGTGAAGTTGGTTAAAGGAAGCAGTAATGATGTTATACCCTTAAATTCAGAATTGCAACTTTTAATGATGAACTTCATAAGTTAATAGTTTTGCACATAAATAAATTAACTTATAACATAGTTCGTGCAAATACATATTTAAAATTTTCCTATTGCTCACATAGCTGACTCTTGTATATTGTTTAATTCAAAAACGTAAAAAAACAGTACGTTTCACAAAACGAAAGCTTTGCATCTGTCTTCTGTGTATTTTTTACATAAATACCTTCACAGCTTCGTTATATTATGAAACTGTGGTCATGAAAATGAAATTTCGAAATAGTTCCCTGCGCAAGTGAACCCGTTTGCCTGGTGTCTTTCGTATTGCAGATTGTGTTGTCTCCATTCCGTCTCGAATTACGGTATAATACGAATGTAATTGAACATCGTTTCGGTTCATTGGTATATTCCATTGTTGTTATACTGCTCATAACTGCATAGCAAAAACCTGAGAAGAAATGAAAAATAAAGCATAGTAAAAACCTGAGAAGAAATGAAAAAATTTCCGTGCGACGCAATTTTACTTCTCCCATTTCACATAGCCCTAATGATGTTGCCTTCTAAGTGCCCGCCATAGGGGATAGGGTGTAATCGGGGGGCCTTTGTTCGCACTCTTTGGGTCACAGGATTTTGTTTAGCTAAACCCCATTCATTAATTAACAACTGACATGGGGCGTGTCTCAGGGTACCACCCAGGGGAAAGGAACAAACGTCTAGAAGCGCTCTTGGCGCTGTTGGGAAATCTTTTACAGGACGTCTCAGCTCGATCATGCCGCTATTGGGACATCGACTTCAGGACGAGTTCTGACACCCTTGGCGCTTGCGGGACAGACAATGAAAACGCGTTAACGCGCTCTTGGCGACCAGAGGGTTAGGAACTCTCTTTTAGGAAAGGTCTTTTTTCTAAATTAGAATTTATGTCCCTACTGTTCCATTCACAGAGGAAGCTGCAGTATTTTGTGTATCCAAGTGGTAAACCAAGAAGTAAAGCTATCACTTTAAGATTGTCACAAATATTCCAGAAGTGCTTTTTGTATACTATACTTTGAAGCAACAGTTTCGTATTTGCATGTGTTTATTCCATGCATGCAGCATATGTAACAGGTACTGACGGATACATGTTTACGTTATGAAGAAGAACAGCTTTTAAGCTTATTTTTGAGGAATCTTTAAAGATTTCCATCCTTCAGGTTTGTGTTGCTGTCCTAAGGCTTCAAACAATAAGTCTGTATCATTGCAGTACACAAGATCACCACTCTTCGAAAATAAGAGTTCAGATTCTTGCTGTCGTCGACGAAAATTATATGCTTTTGTACTTGGTTGTGAAAGATTCCATCTCTTCAATCTTGAAGCCAATATTTGGGGCTGATTTTTTGCTCAATAAAGGTTACGAACCAGATCATTTAATTCTTTCTGACTTGTAAGGCGAGGCACAGAATCTTCCGAGAAATCACGGTCTTGTTGTATTTCAATATCTTCTTCGCTGTGATGATTTATTTCATCAGCATCACTATCATCTAAAATCCATGACTGTGGAGATGCAGGAACAGGAGGATCTGGACCATGAGGAACAGGTCTTCTGTCCGAGGAATATTGGTATGCTGAATCGTGTCTTTGGTATTAGCTGTAATTCCAGTTATATAAGTGATGCAGAAGTAAGAGTCTGTTGAGTGGTCTCTTGGTTCTCTCCAAACCATTGGTACGGCAAATGGTATTTGACGTTAACCCTTAAACCAGGCGGTCAACAACGTTACACATGAATTACAACAAATGTGAGGCTCCTAAGATTTATCTTCATCACCCATTTTGCACTGGAAATAACGTTTATACGATTTTCTAACCAACGGTGTGAAATGTCGCCTTTGAGACTTTAAAGTAAATTGTCCACAAATGTAGCAGAAACAGTTTGGATGATTCACACAAGTACGAGGAAGTATTTAACGTACACTTTACACAATCCACACTACTTTTTAAAACCACGAGAAACTGCACTTCCTTCAATACCGATTAAAAGCATTCGAGTGACAAAAATTCTGCTTTGTTTCCCCTACCCAGAAGGAACTGTACAATTGGAAGTAATGGCACCAGTATGCCTACTCTCAGAGACACAGCTGTCCTGACTGAAGACATATGTCTCGGTTGGGAAACATAAGGAAATTCTTTATGTAACACAACATTCATCACAATAGAGATTTCCATTACAAGGAACTGGAGCCCAGTGGGGCAATTTTACCTTCATATTTTGTTTCAGCACCCGTAAATACATACAATACCGTTAAACATGTATTTGTAACAAAACCATTGTTGTCCAGTGTAATTATTCCCATTTAAAGTTTAGTTATTTATTAGAAAACTATTTAATATAAAATTAAATTTCAAAAGTACGAATTGGTCTTATGTTTTCCAAGGCATGTAAATTCCAGTTCACCCTCATACGAAAATTTGGGGTGTTGTATTGAAATCAGAAACTGTGGACGTGAATTGCCATTTCGTTCCGCTGGAGTGATAATCATATCCAGGAGCGGATTGGCTCGCCGGGGCATCTCCCGTTTGAATACTTGGGGAGAAGTTTGGCTTTCTGGTATTCATCTTTTCTTTCTTCTTTTTTTTTTTTTTTTTTTTTGCTAAGAATGAGGGAATAATCATTTTGGTACTTAAACCACTAGTCTCATTTGGGCTTTATTTCTGTCCGAAACGTCCTTTTGAAAATAAAAAATTCCTTCGATATACATATGTTAGGCGTTTTGCTCCGAAATGAAAAAGCAAAATTATCGTATGTACTGAATATGAGAAACTTATCGCTGGGCAGATCACCCGTTTATAAATTAAGGTAAAGCTTACTACAGTTGATATGTTGCTGTTTCTTCAAGTGGTATCGGAAACCAGGGAACGATATCCGTTCAACTTTCTGAAGCATCAAATATCCACGCATTCTTGTTTAGAAGAATGATTTCTTTTTTATGCGATTTATGAAAAATTTATATTTTGCAAACGACAAATTACCCATGGTACAGGAGCCAAACAAATTTTATTTCCATTTCTATTTAGCAAAGAGAAAATTTCTTTTTTTTTTCTTTTTTTTTTGTTGTTTGTTTGTTTTTTGTTGTGTGTGTATATACTTTATTTATGCGGTTATGTACAATTTATGGTGAAGGGTATTGTGAGGGTCTTTCATTTTATTTCTAAGTGTTGGTTTCCTTCCAATGTGAAGAATGCTTCAGGCGACAAATTCTAATATGTACAATGAAGTACATTTTTTTCTTTCAATTGAATTTTGAACACCCATTCACGTTAGTAGTGCTTCTAGTTTTTGTGCATTTATTATTTTTTGTGATGCAAAAAATCTTCGGCCCCGTCATATGCTACAGCCAACGCGGTGCTGGAATGCCGGGAGAAACGTATTTGTTCCAGGGATACACATAAAGAACTCCACTACTTTCTTTAAATTTGATAGTTCTCCTTCAACATTTTTTAAGAGATCCACCGAGACTTCATCTAAATGTTTGGATTTCCACATGTCCTTCAGTTCACTATCTTCTTTGGACTTCAGAGCTGCATCAACCAGGTGTTGAGGTCACGCGCCCAGCCCTCCTCGGATATCAATCTCAGGGCTTTACAGAGGAAGGGCTAGTCCGTCCCTTTGAGAGACTGAATGCCGACCCGTGTCTGGAAGGGAGGGTGGAAAATGGGTAGGTCACTTGTTTCTACGTCATCGCGCTGGCCTGCTCACCGAGTTCGTTTGTCAACCTGCCTACAGGATCCAACTTTCCTCTATTATTGGTTTTGTACGCCCATGTTCCCCGCACGGGGATAACTGGTTTTCCAGTTATTTGGGGAGCGGCGCCCCCACGGCCCGTGCTGACCTTGTGACTGGTCAACATCTGACGTCATGCCACAGCTTGTTTTTTTCTTATTTTGGTGCTGTTGGTGTTTGCAGGGACGGCTCTTCATGCAGCTGTTGGGGAGTCAAGACCAGCTCGGGATCGCGGCCCCACGATCCCGAGCTGGTCTTGTGTCTCGCTTTTTTTTTTATTTTTTTTTCTTAACCTAATCGCTACCATGTTATGTACTAACACCCCGGCCTTGTGGTTTTGTTACCCTCCTCCACTAACTGATTTATATTAACCGCTCAGTTCGTAGGTTGCTGAGATTCCGTTTAGGTTCCCTGCCAGGATTTGTCTTCTTTGGATTTCTTTCTTTTTTCCTTTTAGCTGGTTTGGGTGCTAGACCTACCTGCATGTTTGCCGCGTGCGGAGACCCGTGAGGCGGAAATGGGATGTCTGCCGGCTGAGGTCGCAGGAGACCGGATAGGTGCCTCCTGTGTACCAACACTCCTCTTCGACCCCGGCTTCGCTGTAAACGGGAGGCTAGAGGCTAACCCACCTCTAGTCAGAAGTCTTGTACCAAGTTGTGTACAGGGCTTTAGCGGCTTTTTTATAGTATAGCACGGCAGGGTGAGCCCGGGGGCTGTGGGATCATGACAAAGGCGTTGGCATGACAGTACCAGGAGGCCGAAGTGTCCGCCGAGTGCGTGTGATCACAGCCAACGGACTATATCTGCAACGTATAAGCTCCAGAACTGTGTCCAGCGTCATTTTCTTGGCTTGCGGACCTCCAGTTCTCCCTTGTAGGGCTCGGTGGTAGGTGGAGTAGTCTGCAGACGAATCTTCCTTCTTTTTTTGATGGGTAAACCCAAAAACAAAAACTCCAAATTTAAGTCACCTGAGAAAATGATAGTTGCAAACGACTCTCCTTCGTCTTCGCAACCTACCAAGTCTCTTAACCTTAAACGATCTTTAGACCATGACCTGGTCCCAGAATGTGGAACCTCTTCTTCGGTAGCTGTACCAGTCGCTCCGAAGCGTCGTCTCCCCTCGATTGCTGTGAATACGCATGCTACACACTTACTTAGTTGTGGAATCCATCGATCCGAATGAGAGACTGTCCACCAGATCTCCATTTTTCATTTCTAAAGATTTGGACGCTGCGGTTGGCCCCTTGAAGTCTGTGAGGAAGCTTCGCTCTGGGGACCTGCTTGTCCATACTTGCAGTGTTTCTCAGAGTAACACTTTTCTGCACCTTTCTAGTCTTCAAGGCATTCCTGTCAAAGTGACACCTCACCCGTTTCTTAACACCTCTCGGGGAGTTATTTCGGGGTTTGATCTCTTGCCATGCAGTGAAGACGAATTGGTGACTGAACTTGCAGATCAAGGTGTTATTGCTGCACGTCGTATGATGTTCCGGCGCGATGGTTCTTTGATTAAGTCTAAAAATGTGATCTTGACTTTTAACTCCCCGAAAGTTCCGACCGAAATCAAGGCTGGCTACTTGGTCTGTGGAGTTCGCCCGTACATTCCCAGTCCTCTGCGCTGTTTCAGGTGCCAGAGGTACGGGCATTCACAACGTTTCTGTAAGAGTTCCGCTCGTTGCGCTAATTGTGGCTCCAGTGAACATAACGGGGAAGGTTGCACTTCTGCGGCCTGCTGTGTTAACTGTGGTGAGGCCCATGCAGCTTCCTCCCGCAACTGTATGAAATGGAAGGACGAGATGGCGATCCAGCGCCTCAAGACCCTGGAAGGCCTCTCGTACCCTGCTGCCAAGGCCATGTTGGGTATACCCACCAACCGACAACGTACTTTTGCCGCAGTAGTTCAGTCTCTGCCACAACCCGTGCAGCCCTTTGTTCCGCGCCCTGTAGCTCTCGCCGCCCTTGCCAAGCGATCTACAGCTGAACAAGCGACACAGGTGTTTTTCCCCGAGCTCCAGATTTTTCGAATACCTGATTCTGGGCCTTCTCTTTTGACGCCGACCGTCTCTTCCAGTTTCCAGCAGAATGCCTGCACGTGCGGAAGACCCGGCCCTCAATCCGCAAAGGTGTGCAGTGTCCATCCAACTGTCGCGGTCCGCCTGACCAACATTGCAACTGTCTCGGACTCAGCGAGGCCCCCACCCTCAACCAACATTATAGAGGAACATAGGGGGAGGAGAGTGACAGTTCGTCCCCAGCCTCATCCAACATTGCAGAGGAACATGGGGGGAAGAGAGTGACAGTTCGTCCCCGCCCTCGGCCAGCATTGCAGAGGAGCGTGGGGGGCGGGGGAGGAGAGTGACTCTTCCTTTGTGTAGTTGTGTTACATACAACAACAAAATATATATATATCATCATCATCATTGTCAACCATTATCAATCCACTGCTGGACGAAGGTCTCCCCAAGTTTCCTCCACAACGGCCTGTCTTGTGCCAGTCTCCTCCATGTCACCCCTGCATACTTTCGAATTTCATCCACCCATCTCCCATGTGGTCTTCTTCTGGGTCTTTTCCTGTCCCTTGGAATCCAATCTAAAATTTCGGCTGTCCATCGATGATCTGTCCTTCTGGCAGTATGTCCAGCCCATTGCCATTTCAGGGATTTAACTCTGATCATGATGTCTTCCACTCTTGTCATTTTTCGGATCCACGAGTTCCTCTTCTTATCTCTCCTGGTTACACCAAGCATGCACCTCTCCATGCTACTTTGAGTTGTCTGCAGCCTTTGTATGTCTCTTTTAGTTAAGGTCCACGTCTTTGCACCATACGTAAGCACTGGAAGGATGCATTGATCAAACACTTTTCTTTTAAGACATAATGGCATATTGCTCTTGAAAATTATGCTGTTTCTTCCAAAAGCTCTCCAGGCAAGTTTTGTACGCCGATTAATTTCTTCATCAATGTGACCCTCACTTGATATCTGCTGTCCAAGATAAACGCACGTGTCTGTTATCTCCAGCTTTTCTCCATCAATCGATAAATCTTCATTTCTTGTAAAAGCATTGAACATCACTTTTGTCTTCTGAAAGTTCATTTTTAATCCCACTTCTTTACTCTTGTCAGCAAGTTCCTGGATCATACTCTGCAGCTCTGATGGGGTAGTTGCAAAAATGACTACGTCATCAGAAAAACGAAGGTGGGTTAGATAATCTCCATTAATCTTTATCCCCTTGTTTTCCCAGCTCAGCGACTGAAAAACACCCTCCAATGTGGCATTAAAGAGCTTCGGAGATATGGGGTCACCTTGTCTCACTCCCTTTCCAATTTTTACGTGTGTTATATTATCAAACAGCCTAATCTTTGCACTTGCATTTTCATAGATGTTATTAATAATATTAATGTATGCATCTTCAATACCGCAGGTTTTCAGAGCCATTGTAACTGCTGATGGTTTCACCGAATCAAAGGCTTTTTCATAATCAATAAAAGTCATGCACAATGGAAGTTCATATTCCCTCGCTCTTTCAATTAGTTCTCTCAGCACGTGGATATGATCTATTGTGCTGTAGCCACTCCTGAATCCAGCTTGTTCTCTCGGTTGAGCCATGTCCAGTGTTACCTTCAAGCAGTGTGAAAGAACTTTAGTGAAGATTTTATAAACTACTGATAGGAGGCTGATAGGTCTGTAGTTTCCGAGATCCTCAATGTCACCTTTCTTATGTAGCAGGATCATTGTAGCGGTGTTCCAATCCTCAGGAATCTTTCCTTCATTAAGGCATCGAGTGTAAATTTGGGCGAGTACTGTTTCGATTTCTCCACTTGCTTCTTGTATGATGTCTACAGTAATTCCATCTTCGCCTGGAGCTTTTCCTCGCTTCACGTTCTTGATTGCATATATATATATATATATATATATATATATAATACTTATAATAGTAAATTCATAAATTTTTATATCAACCCAATTAACTAACTTGTCTTCACAGCTTTCATCATCCTCTTTTCCAACTTTTGTCAAGCCTGTCTGCTCTTAATCATTTTCCACGCTTTTACAAATCTGTAGCTAATAGTTCTTTGTCTGGCGCTCTTTGGCCAAACCTGGCCCTTGCGCCAATAAAATCAACCAACCTACGCCCACGTCTTTTCTTGGTTTATAGTATTGGTTTCACGTTGTGTTTTATTTAAGTTGTACACTGAGTGTTGATTTTTATTTACGTTTTTTGAACGAAAAAGTTAATACGACTGAATCCCAAGCAGAAACTCCTAAGAGCCTGGGTGTTTATTTAACATCTGAACTATTGGAAAATGCTTTCAGAAATGAAGAAGTAGAGGATCTGGTGACAATGACTTCAACCGAAAATAGCTGTGAGGATATGAACTTTGAATTTTTTGAAGACACATCTCCAATTGCTTGGGAGATTGACTTGAACGAGCATTCAAGAGAACACTCCATTTCTGAGCAGGAAGCCATGGCCCACATAGCATATCGCGTTTGCCATAAAGATCCTTCTTTAGAAACTATTTCTAAAAACTGCCCCGATACTAATTCTGTTCAAGATAATTGGGTAAAACTAATATCTGTTGGCTGTTTGACAGTGCCATCATGTTCTTGGAATAATACTGTGAAACAGTTTGAACAGATTTTCTGCGCAGTTCATGTCAGGACATTTAGAAAAGGAAAAGATGTTATTCGGTAATTCATAAATGAGCTGGAAAAACGTTTCCCATCTGTCAACAAAGATGCTAATCGTCTGTTTTGCAGAATACGAACATTTCTTCGAATTCGTTTTCTGAACAGAAATTCACTATTAGTGCCGCGCAGGAAAGCTCTGCAGAAAATGAAAAAAATGATTGACTCAAACGCAGTGAAAAAAAACGTAATTTTTTTTCCCTGTTTGTGCAATGAAGAAAAAAGTTTCACATTTGGTGCAATGAAGTTAACAGTTTCCAGTTCGTGCAATAAGGAACATATCTTCACTTCATGAAGTAAATTTTGTTCACCCCTTTTTAAATGCAGTGAACTTTAGAAATCATGATGGATATAAAATGTAAATAATTAATTTTGATTTTATACAGAGTGTTTGAACTACTTTTGCAGAGTTTGAAGAACTCAGTAGCTTTCCGTTTCTTACAGGTTTTAAACCACTAATTCTAGGGAATTACTAAAAAAAAAAAGAAGGAAAGATACGCTGAGTTTTCGACATCAGAAAAATAGGGTTAGTATATTAAGCAAAATACGTTTTTAAAGAAAACGCATGCATGACAGAAATTGTTTGTTTAAAATTATCGCATTTGTATTATTACATCAATGTTTTCCGATTTTAAGACTCAAAATCTTTAACTTTTATTTCCGAAAAAGGCAGAGTCTAATATTTTTTTGAGCATTGCAATAGATGACACTTTGTGTTCTGTTAAATATGGTAATAACATTAAATGAAGGTGCCTTTCCTATGGTGGTCCGTTAGAGCACAGCTCCCCGTGGCTCTTGGCTTCCGAAGAGCCAGCGCAGCTACGTCATCAACTTCGCCTGCGTGTTTCAGGGGTGGAGAGCTAAGGACCAGCCCTTATCTCCTAAGCCCTGTATCAATCTGCCCCGGCTGTGCTTGCCTACGTAATGAGTGCATTGACCACATAGTTAGACGCGGGAGATATTGTCACGGGATACAACAGTCCGCTTGGGGAAGCTTGGCGTGAAGGTTAACAATATATTTGTAAAAGAATAGAAATTGAAACTCATCGATTTTGTTTTTCCGTCTTGAACTCTAAAATACAAGACAAAATGCTGTCCAGAAGAGTTTTCTCGGGACAACGTGATGCATTAGCCAAAAATGGAACGATCCAGTATTTTACGGGACGCCTGGGATCCCTATCACACATGGGCTTTGTTTCATAGCCAGCTGAAACAGTTTCAGGACGCAGAAGAAAATCGTTATCACGTTAACCCTTTAAAGACCATAACGCCCAAAACGCCCGTGCATTCAAATGGCCAGAGCCGCCCAAAACGCCCGTGCATTCAAATGCCCAGAGCCGCCCAAAACGCGTGTTTAGAGTGAGTCAGGTTCCCTACCCTTACCTGTTCTTCAAATTTTCTCGACCTATGAGGGATCAGCAGAAGTCACCCTCAGTCACTATTGCTGTTATTAAACAAAGAAATGGTATTCGGATTGGTAAAATGTTTTGGGTCATGGTCGTTAAAGGGTTAAACATAGGTTTCCTGTGCAGAGGAATTTCCTGAGATGTGTCAATCTCCCTTCCGGGGCAGGGCAGGCAATACACCTGAAGATATCCCTACACAGCCGACGATAAAAATAGCATCTCAATGTCACTACCCAATCCAATCCAACTAAAAATACTCAATAAAATCATCCAATCCAGTCCGACGAAAGACCACCCAATCCAACGAAAAACGCTATTGTCTAGCGCTGTCTCCTTCGAAATCAGGCAAGTTTAAAAAGTGAGCTCAACTGAATATTAAATGACATCAAACAAACGAAGAACGGTATTTGACTTTTCGAAAGTCTGCTATTGGTGGATTAATACGCACACGCGCGTTCTTTGCATTTCGTTGCGGTACTAATTATTTCACGTAATGACAAGCATCTTTACAAACCTGCAAAGAAACTCTTTAGTGGGTGCTGAACGTTCGGTGATTAGCTTGTGTAATCACGTGATACGTACGTGAGAGAAACGAAGGGAAAGCAAAAAAGAAAATAAGCTTCAGTGATGAATATCAACATAGATTACAATGCTACCCCCATATGGCTTTTGTTTTCTAGCCAGAATCGAATTTTCCCGAAAATTACACCTATAAGAGAAAATTTTCAGTTGTTTTTTAAAGTAAAATTACTGATAAAATAATCAGTCGAGGTAAGTTTCGACACTAATATTCTAGGCTGGAGTAGATTATCTGTAAGAAGTGTTTGCTTTGACCTTAAGAAAAAGACTATGATATGCATTGAAAAATCAGATAGAGAAGTACCGGTTTTGCGGAGAGAATATTAAGGATCTGTCTGAAATTAATTCAAATTATAAATATTTCAAATTTATGGGTTTTACTAAGGAATAAAGGAGGTTTTTAAGTCAAATTTTGGGTAGTACTACTACCCTTCGTGGCTATACTTTTTTTTTAAGGTTTAACGACCACCGTAATAACTCAATGGGCTATAAGCAGTCGCCCATCCCTAATATAGGGTCACTGGTTCTAGGGAAGGGAGAGAGCCAGTGCCGTAAGACAAACACAGCATCCATGCCTCACCGGGATTCGAACCCTGCGCCACCGTGGCGACGTGGCTATACTTACAACTGCGACCCGTTGTCCATTAAATATTTTTTATATATTGTGAATACAAGTCGGCCGATAGATGACAGCACGTCCGAAAAACAACTTTGATATTCTTTTTATTTTTTGAAATTTAAGTTCGTTGTTTACACTCAAATTGTTGAACATATTAAAATACTAAAGCACAAAATAATATTTAGTTTGCTATTTCACGAAATCGGTTCAGATTGGGAAAAAAATCGGGGTTTCTAGGTACCCTATTTTGAGCCATATCGACATTCAAAATATTACATCTGCGTAAAGTAGCCATCAGTTATTTGCTGCATTTAAATCTCCTAGATCAAAGCATTACTTTGGTTGGTAGCAATGTCGATATTAAATGAAATTATAATTATACAGTAAAATACGATAACATTTTATATTTTAAAAGCATCCATATAAACCCTCAGTCAACAACAGTACCATTGGCAGTTCTGCCGCTGTGATCTTTGATGTTTACAACCAACCTGAACAGCAGCGAGAATAATGAAAATACGTCACCGATTTTCAGCCAATCAGCTACCATCTTAGGATTTCCGAAGAGTTTCTTTTTTTAAATTTTGGGAACATGCTAGAAACACGGAGAGTGACGACTGGAAACGTAAACCATCCTGACGACACTTCACACCTCGAAAGAACAACCGTCACAACACCTCCCACCCATGGCGATGGGAACATAAGGGGATCAACACTAATAAACACTAGCCTTGGGTCTGAGGCTGAATTAGTTCAAATCGTGAATCACTGTGAAAGTTATTGTTAAACAGACTACCACACAAGTGTCTAGAGAAGGCTAACATTGCATTCTTTTTCAGGTTGATGTGTGATGTTGATTATTTGATCCTGCTTCAGATCGTGTGGTGTTCAGTAATCTCTCTCTCTCTCCCGACAGGAGGGAAGTTAATGTGTGGCTCTGCGGTCGCCGCTGCTGGATAAATCACCTACTTTGGCTTAGAGCTTCTCGGCCAGAGAAACTGGAAGAACAGTTGTCCTTTTCATTCGAAACCTTTCCGTTTTCCTTCCCTATAGATATATTTTAGTCAAATCTTCTAGCTTCCTGTTTTTAAAAGAGCAGTTTTATAACCTAGTTCAGGAAGTATCTTACTAAAACTACTTCATGTATTACGTTTTGCACCTCGGCAAAAACCTTAAGCGTCCGCGATCCACGAGAGTGTTCAGTGTAATCCCTATTTTAATTGGAAATAAGGAGAGTAGCACTGTTGATATTGGTCTTGCGCCGTGAATAGTGAGCTAATTACCATTCAGTCTCTCCCGGTGCTGGATGGTAACTTACGTGGTGCTTTCCCGTTGCTCTGATTCCTTCCCTTTTGAGAGCATTTGCTCTTTATTATGTTTGACACTTTTTTTTTTTTTTTTTTTGATTGGAGGTTTAACGACCACCGTGAGCAACTCAATGGGCTATAAGCAGTCGCCCGTCCCTAATTTAGGGTCACTGGTTCCAGGGAAGGGAGAGAGCCAGTGCCGTAAGACAAACACAACATCCATGCCTCACCGGGATTCGAACCCGGACCCCTTACAGACGAATGATCAGAGGCCAGCGCTTAGACCACTGCGCCACCGGGCGGCTATGTTTGACACTGCGAGGTAGTCTAATCAGATAACATCTTGTGTAGTGGATTTTAGGAAGGGAGTGTCAGACCCCAGGTCTTAAACAACCCTTAGAAATAGGAAGCTAGGAGATTTGGGCTAGATTGCCCGATGGTAATGTGACACAGAAGCGAGGTAGAAAGGGGGCAGGAAGAAGCCCCTATTTGTTACCGAGGGGCCAGTTCCCGGGGTACGACGACTGAACGTGCCCATCCGATGCACGGCTGATATTTAGTGGTTCGATTATTATTCATACCTGCCTGGGATCAAACTTGAGATTCCCTGGTGGCAGGCACGAATATTGACCACTAAGCCACGCGAGGTAGTTTGACTTCTACCCTGAGACTTGCCGCTTTCCTCGCCTATTCTGTGCCCTTACTCAAACCTGCTGTCTAAAAATACCAGTGTAATTTTACACATTGACTGAAGCGCTCCCTCTTTGAAAAGCGAGCGGCAAAACTTGATTGACTACACCATCTCAAACACCCGCGTACTTTCTCTGCAGTTTATACGGTTTACAGTGAGCCCGTGGGGTTTCGCTAGAGATGAAGCGAAAGAGTAAAAACAAACACCAGGTGTTAGTAAATCGTTTTTTATTTACACGCTCAATTGTGTCAAGAATGTTAGGGTAAGCAGAAGTATATCACCAAATATTTCCACCTGCGCTAGCTTTATGATGCTCGCAAGTAAATGCTTAAAAGTCTGTACAACAGATCTTCTTAAGGCCATTGTGTCAGAAATATTTCCTACTCCACGTAAGAGATGTGTTCGTAATCCATGAAAGCGTTGTTGATTTCGGTTTATTAAAACGAACGGCACAAAATTTCAAAGAAACGAAGGTAACTAGGTTGAAATATGAAGCACCTTTGGGATTAATGTTAGCCTCCAAAGCACTTTTTGCGCACTGGTGTGTGTGTGCACAATTCAAAAGTGATCAAATTTACCCTATGTTCGTTTCAAACCGCTAGATGTCGCTCTAAGTCAAAGTGAATCCCTCTCACCTTGGAAGCACTGCGGCTCATTAACCAATGCCGCCTTTTGAGATAAAGTCCCATTTTTTTTTATTTATTTTTTCTGACACATCGAATAAATAAAATTTCTCAACTTCTAATAGATGGTTTGCTGCCAGTTTATATTAGAAATACATATTGGAACGACCGACCTATCGCCATGAATTATGGAATTCATGGGCGTGATGGATGTGTGGAAATAATTAAGTATTAATTAAGTGCGAGGCTGTATTGGAGTTAAAAAGTGTGAACAACAGAGAAAGTTTTATCTGGGGGTAGGATCAGAAAGGAGGCAAAGAATTCTAACACTGGCTCGGTGGTCAGGGAATAGCGCTGTCGGGTCATAAATAACAGGGCGCAGCTGACGGGCAGCCTAAACAACACAGGGAAAAAGGTGCGTTTTGAAGCGGGCCACTTGTAGAAAGGAATGAAGATGGGAGACAAGAGGTTGGGTGAATAATCGTAAATTCGTCGATTGTTTAGAGCATTTGCGAGAACAATTGCTCTCATTTTGTGTGGTCTGAGCAGGAAAACAAGATTTCGCAATTGGCAGGAAAATAAGGAATAAATGTCAGTTGTCTGTACGCTCTCCGATGGGAAAGGCTGAATGCCTTGAATCTGCTATGTGAATTGGGATAAATGAAGCAGCGAACCTCCTGCATTTGGTAAGAAACGGAGAAGCGGCCATTCGGGGCACGTGGAGAGGCCAGTTTCCATTTAAGATAGGGGAATGCTGGAATCCGCATTGTTAAAGCAGCAATTTTGGTGGTGGGAGCCGAAGGAAATCAGCGACAGGTTGGCCCGTTGGAGTGACGTTAAGGATAAATTCTGAAGTTGACAAGTGGACGTTGGTCGAAGCGAAGCCAAGCCGAAGTTCGAGTTCAACTACGGCAGTGTGAAATTATCATCCTCATTCATCCCCTCCTGGAGGAAGTGAAGAGGCGAAGAGAGGCTCCCTCAACAAAAGCCTGTGTCTGTGTGTACGTTAGCCGAGCAATCTTTAAGCGTCAGTGCGAGAGGACGCAGCTACCGCAATGAAATCTTCAATATAAAAGGAAGTGTGTATAATTTACAGGTGAAGTCAATAATGAATAAAGTCTTGACGCCATCCATGTAAGTAGAAACATTTTTGCTTTTGTTCTAACATCTGCTACGCGATTAGTTGAGGAACTGAACTGATATATTGCAAGAACTGATCTGTGGAATTTAAGTTCATTAAAACTATCAGCTGGAACAGATTTAGGTCAAAGTTGACTCCATACCTATTTTCAGAAGACAGCTAATTTCGATTCGTATGTGTGCCATTGTTATGTTTTTGTAGCCAATTAAATGTTTGTTTAGTGCAGTAAGCGCAGTCATAGAACACATTATTTATGTGTACAAATGTAATTGATTAAAATTGTTTATGTGTATGCCCATGTAATACAATCTTCGCGCCAAGAACAACTTCTTGTAACTGTTGATTATAAATGTTTGCTCGGCCACGGTTATAAGATTTGGTGGTCCGCGGTGGGGATCGCGACCACAACATTTGGTGGTCAGCAGTGTGATAGTTACCCGCAGACCACAATAATATTTTGTCAGTTTTCATATTTCTTTCCCTTGTATCTGTTGTGATCTCCTCGCTGATTATTCCCGATCCGATCGTTTCTGAAATAACAAAAGTTGTGTAGTGTGGAGTCTATTACGAGGAAATGCATTTTATATATCTTGAGCTTTCAAACTGACACCATGAATAATAGTCCCTTACCAAAACAGCGTTCTCAGCACCGACTTCGAATCAACGATTGTTGTTTTCCACGTGAACGGCAGTTGTTTTCCAAGCAGTATACGCACATTTCCCATACCCCTTCACACGTGGTTTCTCTTTCACACAATTTTTTACCCAAATTATTTAGGAGTGTTTTACATACATGTATATACGCATTTTGATATTACGGTAAAAGTCTTAGATACATGGGCATTGACGTAGTGGATGTGACTGGCGCCCATGGTCAAAATGCTGCATCCGTTTGATTATAGCAAACAGAAGACTGCAAAAGCGGCTTCGGGAAGTATCTTGAGTATCAATACGCAACAAATACAGAAAACTTTGTCCTTTTTAGAAATACTGAATATGATCTTAAAGTTTTTTGAAAGCAAATTTAATTCCTTATAGTAATGCGCTAAATTATACAGGGTGTCCATAAAGTCTCTCCCACATTGCAAAAATCAATATAAAAAATCTATATAAGATAAAATAAAATGGTTGGCAACATAATATAGCAGCATTCATTAAGTGTTTTTTCTGTTCTTTAGGTGAGCGCTACTGCCGAATAAGAGGAGCATTTCATCGATAATGGCTTCCATGCAAGAAACAATGGAGTACATGTTGTGGTTCCATGATACCAAATCGCTGGTTACTGTCCAGCGTCATTTCAGAAAAAAAGTGCAGATGCTCAGCATCGCACCAAAAATGCATAAAAGCTTGGTATGAGAAGTTTAAAGCGACGGGCAATGTTGGCGATCTCCCTAGAGCGGACCACGCACCCGTTACACAAGAGACAGCTGCAGGAGAAATTTCTGCGAAGCCCCAGGTAATAATTAGTCAAGCTCCACTTAAAACTGGGATTCCCAGTGCCATGGTTCACAAACGTCTTCATCTGTATACTTATAAGGTGCAGATCGTTCAAGCCCTTCAGCCTGATGACAGGAATCACCGTGTTGCATTTGCGACGGAGATGCTGCAGCGCATAGCTCATGGCAGTAATTATCTGCACCTTGCCTGTTTCTCAGATGAAGCCGCAGTCCACGTTTCTGGTACAGTAAATAGGCACAATATGCGAATCTGGAAATCAAAAAGATTCCCATTATGTCATCGAACAACAAAGGGCTAGCCCGAATGTGAACGTATCGTGCGGCCTGATGCATGACAGAATCATTGGACCCTTCTTTTTCTACAGAGCCCACGGAAACAGGTAACGTGTACCTGGAAATGCTGGAACTTTTTAACATCTCAGTTACATGCACTCCAACCTTTGGTTATTTTCTAACCAGACGGTGCCCCACCACATTGGTCAATAATGTTTCGTGGGTTCCTGAATGCCACATTTCCGGACAGATGGATTGGCCGCGAGGGCCAACTAACATGGCCACCTCTATCGCCCGGCATAAACCCTCTAGACGTTTTTCTGTAGGGTTATGTGAAAGACCAAGTTCATTCTAGCAATGTTCCGGATGTCGAGCCGTTGAAAAGCAGAGTAACTGACATAATTGGTTCTTTTTCTGTTGAGATCTTAAACAAAACATGACGTGAAATCGAATATGTCTTAGATGTCCTCCGGACCAAAAATGGAGCCCATGTGGAGATGTACTGATATTGGAAAAGAAAACGTTCCGTGTGCACCATCATTGTCGTGCAATCCCTTTTTGTACCTTGTGCACCATCATTGTCGTGCAATTCTTTTCTTGTACCTTGTGCGCCATCATTGTCGTGCAATCCCTTTCTTGTACCTTGTGCACCATCATTGTCGTGCAATCCCTTTCTTGTACCTGCAATACATTTTTCATATTATTTTTTTGTAATGTGCGAAATAATTTATGGACACCCTGTATTACCCCAGATTTGACAGCGGAAAACGAATAAATGTTATGATTCACTCTCGGAGTGCATTAGCAGCACCAAAAACGTATAACACCTAACAAAATGGCAAATTAACCCAGAAATAAACAATTCATCGCCACATCAGTGACTGAGCAGTTAAAGTCGCTGGTTTACGACCATTCGTCCGAGATGTGCCGAGATTCGGATCCCGGGGTGACGAATGCGTGATGGATTTATCTCATGGTCAGACGCTTTCCCTTCCCTCGAAACAAATTCGGCCAGGGTGACTTTCCTTAGCCCTTAGGGTTGCTCGTCCTTATCGTTAAACTCTGAAATAAAGAAAAGGCAAAGACAGAAGGCAAACATTCAATTGAAATTCACTATTATATATGTGATTGCCTTATGTTTTCATATTATAAAACTACATGGTCCAAATTATAAATTTGTATATTATAAAATTATAATTATTATTATTAAATTATTATTATTATTACTTATATTTTAAGTTACTGGCCGAATGAACCTGATATCCGATGTCTAGTGAGGGATCTCAGACATGGCCTTTCGGAGTCGTGACTGAAATTGGTGTACTGACCATCCCCCTTTTCCGTGATTTCAAGGGGCTCATCTATTTAGAATACCTCACACAGTAGGGTAGTGATATGATCATTCTTCGTATGTCAAATCGCTATTCGATATTTCTGAAAAATAGCATTCGGTGTCATGCCGCAGAAGAGAAGCACTTGTGTGGTATCCATGATGTTGAAACGTAGAAAACACCTATTATTGCATCATCCAATGACGTACATGGGTTAGGGTCGGAGTCAGATATGTAAAACCATCGTTAAGCCAAGAGCCTTCGAAGAGTTTCCCATCACATAAGGCTAATATCGATCAATTGCCATTCCGTGGAAAACCAACAATTTCAACGATTCTGGTAAAATCTAAGATATTACCCTCTTGTCATTTGGAGTCACTTGCTTTCAGACTGTTTTTCATAAGTTTCAGGGGTATCGGGAGAAACATCCAGAAAACTTAACATCACTCATCGCCTCACGGTAACTGAGACCTTGGTTTGCAGTTTCTGTACAATAGATTGTCACCAGAACTCCGTGGTAAGCAAACGGAAATGCCACCTCGAAGCGTTATGATCCGTGACTAAATAAAATTGTGTTGTCACAGGCTCGAACCTTGTCCTGGAATCTGTAGTCCTCAGTTAGTGAAGAGCGACTGCTTATATTATGATTTAGAGCTGTTTATAGTTGCAACTAAATAAATGTCAAACTAACAGGAATACTTTCCACCTTTCAACTCGTGGCAACCCTCCCTTCGCCGCCCAACAAGAACGTAAATCGCTTTCAAACTGAAGAAATGTAAGCCCCTGATAAATTTTATATATTTGTGTTTAAGTTTATTTCAGGATTTTGAAAATGCGGCCGCCTCACACAGAAGCCGTTGAAGTAGATACCATGAGACTTTCGGATTCAGGTTCAGATTCATGAAGTAATAAAACATTTTTTTTGGAATACAAATTTCGTAGTAGGGAGGCAGTAAACATTTCTCATGATCTTTTTAAGGATAGTCAAAATAATAACGTCTTTGAGATCAATACGCAGCTTATGTGTCTCACACATCCGCCGATAGGTGGCTGCACGTCAGCACACATTTTGCATCGCGCGGAGTCCTGACATATTTTCTGAAACTCAATGTTAGTCTGAAAATGATGTTAAGGTAATGTATTTCGCTTTAAAAGTTAAACACTAAGAGAGGTGTTTAAATTTTAACATGGTTATATTACTATAATTTTTCAATTTGGAATAAAATATTACCCTTCACGTGTCCTGTGGCACATAGAATCTCCGCAGGAAACACCTCAGCAAATATGTTGGAAGGAGGACAACAATTATGCTTAAAGTATTTTTATTTTAAACACTCATATGTATTTCTAGCATGTTACCTCGTTTGTCTTTCATTAAAGTTATATTCTATTGGAAAACTTGTAGTAGGGGAAATAAGTATGCATGTACCTTAAGAAAATGATTGCCAGCCACTTCTTTTGGCGTCACAAATGCGGTGAAGAGGAAACCATCGTTGGGCACTGTTAACATTTGCACATACGTTGAGTGCACAAGATGCGAATATTTTTCATAGTTCAGTAGTTCGCAGAGTAACAAGGGAAAGGATGTCACACATAACACAATTTTCACTGCTGTTAAAATCAGAATGTACAGGTTGCATCTTAAACGGGGCACCCAGGCAGCATTAGAATTTGCTAGGACTAAGAAAGAGCATAGATTAACATTAATGTGCTTCATTCCAACCTTTTTGTGTCATATATTTATTATATTCCATGAGCTGTTTATAAAAGATAATCCTGCTTTTTGTTATTCAAGCACAAAAAATATTTAACGTCGTCTTTGTGACCTATTAGAGTACGTCACCGTTACAAAAAGTAGTGAATAACATTAATGTTTTCTTTAAGTCTTGGGCTCTATCTATTCGTTATCACAGTGGGCCGCTCTGAACTGGTGGATGACAATTTGCTAACAGATAAAAATAAACAAATTGTGGTGTTTCTTTTGAATGAGTGTAAAACGTGTGATGAAACGAAACAGCAGTAACGAATATATTAGCTTGTGAGGATGTCACGGGCACCCGGTAAGGAAACCGTCTTCGTCTGTAGCAAGGTAACCTAGGCTGCACACCCTTCCAATTTAACGAAGGTCCAACGCCATGCCCCCGTATTCTATACCCAATCTGGTAGGCAAGACGTCAACGTTGACGTAAAGCCAACGATTTTCTAACTGATGAGCTACCAAAGGTCCTTTGACGTTTGGGTAATCCGATTACAGTCATGCGTGAGAGAAAGCTTCAACCACAACCAGTTCCCCTGGGAGTCATCAACATGGAGGAAGACTACGCATGGAGGCTGAAGCAACACGTGACCAACTCGATCTTGTTCCACTAAAGCCCTGGTTCCGCCATTGCTCACAGAACGCATGCTAACAGGAAGTGACTTTCATGTAAGTAGAATAAATCTTATTAGAATTTTCTGCACGTATTTATCATGCAAGGATTAATTTTAAAATAGCTTTTGCTAAATTGTAATGGCATATTTTTTAGATTTGGCATTTTTATTGCTGCGTTATCTGCAATATAGAACTGATGTTTGGAAGTTAACTACATCCTATCTAAAACAATTAAAAAATCTGCTGTTGTTCATCCCATGGTTATTTTTTGTTACGTAAACGAATTAAAAAACCGTGACCGCGTGGATGAGAGTTGTTTTCATGATTTGTTCACGATGTCAGAGCGAGCTGGAAAGTTACGAAATGTTATTAAATAGGTAAGTTTGTTAATAATATAATTTCGCAGTGACGGTGAAGTGTGTTTAAACTATACTTACTGGCTAATTACAAATGCAGAATTAACTCGATTGTCGGCTGAGATTCGACATGTGAGTTTATGTAAAGGGGCGATGAATATTCCCATAATTCAAAATTTAATATTCTAGAATTTCAGCCCTGTGTTACCTCAAAAAGTACGTGTTCAGTAAAAAACTGCAAACGTAAATATTGCAGTAAATTTTAGGTTATGGCGTGAAGTGATTTCATCGTGTTTTTTCTTCTCAAAGATTTCTAGTAACATTTCCTCAGTTGGAGAGATTTACATTACTTTTATACTGTTAATAAATGTTGATATTTATTTTTCAGTGTTGTCACTAATATCAAAATCTTTGAATGGAAATTGATTTTCGCTGGTATTTTACACTGACATTTGCTATCTTCTTTTTTTTTTTTTTTTTTGAGGAGCCAGACGTGTTAATTTTGATCAAGAGGTTACACTAGTTTTTCATGCTGAGGTAGCCTGGATATATTGTAAAAATAATGATATTTTTGATAGTACATATCATTAAAAGTGATATGAAATTATGAAAACATCACAATTTTGCAACTGGATATAGTCAGAATATTTTGATTTGTGAATTATAATTTTTTCCTGTCAGAAATATTTATACCAAATAGTGGTCTTCATTTCTTATTTTTGAAGTAAGAATGCAGAGTATATTGATCTAAATAAAAATATATAACAGCTGTATGAAGCAGATTTAAGCTAGACAAGATCCTTCAAAAAGAACAGTGAATTAAGCAACACAGTGTGCCATTTAAAATGTTACTCATTGTTGCTGATATAAAAAGATTCACTGCTGTGGTATATTTTGATAGACCAGTACTATTAGTTGTGAAGATCTGCAAAAAAAAAAAAAAAAAATCTAAGTTTACTATTGTGAATTACTACTATGCTAATCACTAACGGGGTTTTTTGGTTTTCTTTGCGTGCATTCATAGCTATATATGCTTAACCATTCGAAAATTAGATTCTTAATGGATGACCAGTAACTGTTTGTTAACATTATGAACTGTGCTGCATTACTTATTTGCTTATTTTTGGTAAGCGTAGTGAGGGTGGGGTGTGATGGGGATTTGTCAAAATAAACATAATCAAAATATTTCTTGCCGAATCTTCTTTCTCTATTCTTTTCTGTTCAGCAGCCCTATCAGGGCTGCTGAACAGAAAAGAAGAGAAAAGACTGAACCCTTTGAGTTATTACCCATGGAATTTTCTGTAGCAAATTAATCTCAAAATTAAATTTCTGATACTTTGTTCTAGTAGTCAGAGTAAAAAAATTTCAAACATTTTCTCTGTATCTTTTTTTTTTTATAATGTCATCAATAAAGTATATCAATTGAGGTTCCTTAGAGCATATGAAAAGATCTGTACATTAATTAATGGAACCTGACTGCATTTAATGATTACAACGTGAATACAAAAGAAACTCAACTTCAAAACCATTTTAATGGCATTTGTCTGTATATGTATCAAATTGTAACAAACTGTATGCAACATTTTGTTACTGGTGAATACATATGCCAATTTCTTATAGTGTGATAATGAAGGCAAGAAATGGAATAATAGTGACAGACATTTTGCTTTATTAAAATGCTACAAAAAACTGTGCTGAAATTAGCTATGTATAAAATGTTAAACACATTTTTTCTTTCCTTACACTTGTTCATAGTAAGAGTTTGAAAGCTCTAAAATGTAATCCAGTTGTTCCCATCATATAATACTTTATTGTTGTCATGTATTTTTCACTAATGCAATTAAAAGAAGCATCTATGAAATAATTTGCTTCAGGGAAAACATTTAATGTTGCACTACTGGGCAAGTAGTCACAGACACTGATTAACTGATAATTGAATTAGCTGGGCTCAGGTTTGAGTTTCAGATGAGGCATCGGTGGTGTGTTTGTCTTGCAGCACTGGTTCTCTCTCCCTCTCCTAAAAGAAGTGACCCAAAGTTAGCCACGTAAAACTGTTTATAACCCACAGAGTTATGTGGTTGTAACAAAACCCCGAAGCAAAACCAAAAACATACAGTAACATTATGTGCATCTCAAACCTGAAAGTGGCTAATTTTTCTTCTGTTTTATATGTACAGTTAATTTAATTTCTATGTTAACTTATATGACATTACATAATTATACGAAATTTGCTTAAATGAAAGTACTTTTATTTTTGCATATACTATAACAATACTTTTCGTCTTGTTCTACTATGGCAATCTGTTCTGTTGCTGAAGAATAGGAATGATATGGTAATCAGCTGGCCATTGTTATAGTACCAAAGATACCCATTATTAAGGGTGGATGCCTTCGTGGAGCCAAGGCATTTCCTGCTTCGTAATGTGTTAGTACTTTATTAATTCTTGTTTTTCTGTTTCGAAATCAATCTATTATGATTCTTCCATTTCATATTGTGTAAGTACCTTATGGTTTTTGACATGTTTCAAATTTATTCAGCTCTCTCTCACACTGAGCTAATCTTATTCATGAATATTTTTCTGTTTCAAAAACTGTAAAAAAATTACAATGATCAAGATGAGCAATGTTTCTGCTCATGAGTTCAGTAAAATAATTGCTGTATTTCACAACAATGTAAGTTATATGAATTAAAATATGCACATTACTTAGACAATGATAGTAATAACACCATAGTTTTCTAGGAAAATAATGCATCTAATTTTTTTCTAGAGCCAATTTTGAATTTCTTATAAGAAAAAAGTAGTGGAACTAGCCATTTCCATGTGGTCTATGTGATAAAAGAACAGAGAATCAAAATAAGTAAAGTTTCAGATACTATAATATTTCAGAAGCGCAATTTAACTGAACTAATAAAGCTTCCGATTTGTAAACAGAAAGCTTCACGTACTGTACTGAACAGAATGTCTGCATGTACTGACGGTGCTCAGAAAGTAATGCCTCCATATGAGCATGTTACCTAAAATGCTATCGATGTCATTGATGTTACTTACTAATGTTCAGCGTACCTGCCATGATTATTTGAGGTATTCTTCAATTTTCCCTGATGAGCCCATTCACCTTCACCTATTCAAGTTGCAAGTTACGATGACGTCTTCCTACTTCATGGCTGATTCTTTACGGCCAACATTCCTCAACTGTTCTTTGATTTTCTTTCTAAGCGACAAACAGTGCTTATGTTCAAAGTGTTAGAACCATAAACTGCCACTGATCTTGTCAGAATGTTTTAGGAGGTACATTTTCATGAGTTAAAAACTAACTGGTTGTTGTTTGACACCCACGGACACATTTGAAAAGAATAATCAGTTTTAAATGCAATTAAATATGAACAAATAGGTATACAGAGTTCTATCATTCAGTAAAATGAAGTCACTGACACAAAGAATTGTTGCTGTCTGAATGGTTGCTTATTGAACACACCTCATAGTATGATGATGATGTTGTTGCTATTAAGCCGATTCATTTGCACAGTTAGGGAGGGTGGACACAAAGTAAGGGATTTTATTAACCTGACTGAATGAAACACAAGGACAAATAAAAAAAATGGATTCAGTGGAGTGAAAGGACTAGTAGTGCAGATATTTGTTTCATATTTTTTCTGTAAAAAACAATGAAAAGAAGCTTTGGGCATGTGTGCCGCCCGATGGTCAAGGGATCTAAGGCAAAACAGATCTAACAACTTTTTCAAAATTTGGATTTATATTATGAAGCTTTCATCTTTTTAATGAAGCAACTAGTACAGTATACAGATTTTTTTCTTTTTGCGATTTTGTTATTACTTACAATAAAATCTGAATAATAAAAATGCTAATATATGAATTTTTGACTCTATTGCCTCAACAGTTATGTGTTCTACAGCAATATTAGTAGTAGTAATTCAAGTTAAAGTTTCACTGAGCAACCCAAGATCGATAGATGTGTGCTAACAGAGCGAGCATCAGAAATGCTCGTAGCCATGGCATTGATTTTGCATTGGGGTGCTTATTCATGAGTGTTTTTTATTGAATGCATGCACCAGATGGTAAAGCTCAAATTTCTGAAGCAAAAACCTATTTTGAAATGCAACCATTAATACAAATGTATAATATGTTCCATATCTTTAGTTGTGGATTTCACACTGAATTTCTAAGAAACAATGCATTTAGTTTGTCAGCTGATAGTCACAGTTCTTATGTATTTAGATAGATCATGGTTTTCTCTTTGTATCTCCTGAAAAAATGTGGTGGTGCTTGAAATATTTGTGGTTTTGTTTACCCCTGGGCATGTGTGTCATGTGGAACAGAGAAGTTTCCTTGACAGGTGTTGCATTGTAAACTATCTGGTCACAGACTAAAGGATATGCATCTAAAACAACGGAGGGGGATTAACGATGCAAAATTAACTGCTAGTCGTAAAGGAATCTTATTACAATAAGAGACAAGAAATCTTGCAATGAAAGGAAATAGGAGAATGTTTGTTGGTTACCAGCTTTCCTTTCTCACTTTTATGATTTTTTTTAATTTTAAAAAATTTATTGGTAGTCAGCATTAATTTTTACTTTGTTAAATCAGCACAAATTTTTATTTTGCTAATATTTTTTCAATTTTTTTCCGTTAGTCATGTTGGTTTTGCCTCACCAACCTGACCTTTTGGGGAGTTCTGTGCAATTTTTTATTTTAGCTTGTGCAAATATAGTTAAGAAATATCAGTTATTTCCTTTCTTAAATAGCATTTAAAATGCCATTTTCGCTTGTGGGAGTGAAATTCTTGATCAGTATGTTAAATGCAAGTGAAACTGTGGATTAGTTAAATTAACATCAAAGAAAAAAGTACTGTTTTAAATATGACCCTTTCAGAGATTCATGAAACTTTTCAGTTTTATTGGTGCGCTCCCCCCTTCATTTGTGAGGTCCTTGAGAGTGGTGATTCATTAAAACATTGTAAATGTTTTTCTAAATCTTGATTTGAGAGTACCAGTTTTGCTTAAATCCAAATTGCCTTAAAAAAAACATATATATATTTTTTTCAATTCTGCACTTGGAACTAAGCTGTGTAGAGATAGTCTCTATGGCAGAGTATTCAAGTTTATTACTTTCCTGATTTAGCTGTGAAGGTAGGATTTGTTATCACATATGTGCAAAACAAGGGTTGTTTCATCAAACTTATAAATAAACGTAAAGCGAACGCACTCGGCTAGTTATCGAGAGATCTGAGCTCCGATCCCAGCGGTGTCGGTAGAACAATTTTTCCGTTGCTGTTCGTTATTTATAAAATAATATGGACATGGCGATAACAACGTATATTTACATTATCTCCACATATTTGAAATACATTCACCATAATAAATAACCTATGGACTCCACTAGTACCACCGAGAAGAGGCATTACACGCAGATACTTGTGTTGCCTTGAGAGCCATACGAACAAAGAGCAAAATGAGGAAACGTTATGCAACGGGGTGGGAAGTTGCAAAGTAGGACCGGATATTTTTGATTGTCAGTGCGGAGAAATAACGAACAAACCATAGACAAACAAACATGTAAGTGCCAAAGGGAATCGTATGCCTGGGACACAGCCACCTTGTATCAAGTAGCAAGCGGACACTTCAGCAGTTCTTTTGGAATAGGTGTCATTTTTTTTACATAGGGTCTTAAATACGTATATTGGGTGACGGGGGGAGGGGGAGCTAAAATTCCTGTGGCAGTACTGACAAGAAATTCTTGTGTATTAAGTGATCAAAATGATCATATGTAGAGGACTTTAGGAAGGGATTGTCTGACCCCAGGTCTTAAACAACGCTTAGAAATAGAAAGCTAGGAGATTTGGGCAGGAGTGCCCGATGATAGGAAAGTGACACGGAAGCGAAGCGAAGTAGAAAGAGGGAGGAACACGCCCTTATTTATTACTGGGGGCCAGTACTCGGGGTCCGACGGCTTAACGTGCCCATCTGACGCACGGCGGATATTTAGTGGATCGAGCGTTCGTACCTGTCAGGGATAGAACCTGAGGCCCTTTCCGTTGTAGTCACGAACGTTGCCCACTAGGCCACCCGTAGCCTTTGTATATCAAGTTTTTTTTGCACCATAGTTTTAAAATTTACAGTGACAAATTCTTAATGTTTAAAACTTTGACAAATTTTTATTTCATATATTACGAAAGTGTAACTGAAGTTCCCTTTGCTGGCTTTATAATGATTTATTACTTAGTGCATAGTTTTTAAATTTAATGTGAGGCATTATTAAATTTGACCATTTTCTTTTTTTGTTTATCAGAAACTTTAATTTTTGTGTAATTAAGAGTAATTAAATGTCATAGATTATGATGCTGCACCTGAAAATCATCATAAATATAAGAATTGAAATAATTATATCATTACAAATGTGTCTTGGAAGGAAACAAAATTTATTTTATCAGCAACACGAAAAATAATAATAATAACATTTAATCAGATTTACTGTAAATCACAGTAAGCATTGTAAAAGATAATGAGCTAACATAATTTATTTGAAATTTACACTGATGCCGGTTATAACGAAGTAAGTTTCTCCGTCAGGTATGCACCCGCCAGGCATCGAACCCGGGTCCCCTTATTCCGGAATATGGCCGTCCCGGTCGCGCAATGGTCTAAGCGATGGCCTCTGATCATTCGTCCGAGAGGGGTCCAGGTTCGAATCCCGGTGAGGCATGAATGTTGTATTTGTCTTACGGCACTAGCTCTCTCCCTTCCCTGGAACCAGTGACCCTAAATTAGGGACTGGCGACTGCTTATAGCCCACTGCGTTGCTCATGGTGGTCGGTAAACCTCTAATAAAAAAAATAATTCCGGAATGAGTCACTCTCCCAACTGAGCTGCACAGACGAATGTTTCACTGCTATCTGCCTTTATCTCGTGTGCGTCCTGCACCGCAAGACGCACATGAGATAAAGTCAGCGTATTTCCAATATCTACTTCTGCGTGTGAGAAAAGGCAGTATATTTTCCTTATCTACTTCTGCATGTGAGGTTGGGTTCAGTTTCATGAAGATAATCCAGGCTGACTGGAGGGGCAGTTTAAACTTACTAACATTGAATGCTGTCGTGAGTATTGAGGTTGAAGGTCCATCCAAAGACAAGTTTGACCCCAGGCCTGCTGTTTCAAAGTGGTATAAGAAAAAGACCCGAAACCCATATCGTAAACTATACGGAAAATAACTTCCAAGATTTTGAATTTTGTGAATAAAGTTAAATAAAAAAAATGTTTTTCAAATATTTTCATTCAAATTAATTCGTTAGAATTAATCTGTCAGGTCATGAAAAGGTTAGTTACATTTAAATATTTGTAATCTTTTCAGCATTATAATGTGACAGGTACAGGGGTGAAATCAAAACTTGCCATGATTTACTAGTGGAGGGAAACATGTTAAAGTTTATTTTTTATGATATTAATAAACTTTTGTTAGTAAAAAATAAGGCCACTAGCAAGTGTTGCTACTGCTAAAAAAACGAAATCAAGGGGACCGACTGTGACGATGGCTTTACAAGTTCAGCGTTAGGGTCTCCGAATTTCTTAATTTTTAATTGGAAAATTGCATGATTGCATTTCTTGTGAAAAGTAAACAGATTATCAGCAGCTTGCAAACTAACATGCCAAAAATGTAGTAGTATAATTTGCACATGTTCACCTGCTTCAGATCACTAGGAAATAGGCTATGCACTTTACTGTTCTCAAGGCTTTTTCACATTTTTCTGATCATAATTGATCTCAGGAAATTATGTGCCCAGTATTCTGCTAAATTTCTTGTATAGCTGATATTTGGGTTACTAAGTTTGTACAAATTGGTTTGCAAAGGTGTTTCTAAAATTCTGTATTTCATTTTCTTCTGGAACAGTGTGGGAATTTTTTTCAGTGTTCATTCATCCGAAGAAGTACATGAACTATCTAGTAAAAATAATAAAATTTAGACGTTACAATTTCTTGTTCATATTGTTTATTGTGTTTTATTATTTATGAGAGATTTCATTACACAAACTGCATTGGAGAGTTAATGTAATTATTTTATTAATGTATCCTGTTGCTATAATAAATGTACAATATTTAAGTATATATATTTTTGATTTTGTGCATTAAGGAATTATACGTTAATGCTTTTCACTTACGTCTTGTGTTTCCACTTTAGATTCAGTTGTGAAAATCCAGTTTTATCCAGCAGTAACTCTGGCAGGTGTACAAGTGCAAGTAATTCTTGACTACGATCTTACCACAAAACTTATTAATAGATTAATACTGTGCTTTTAGAAAACACATTATTATATTCAAGCAGGTTTTTCTTTTGATACGTGTTTCATTGTGAAATATATCTACAGTAATTATTTTAAATTAATAAATATAAATAAAAATTTCAAAAATGTTTTACGTATTTTATTAGCTGTTATGTGTTGTATTTATCAGTGTAATTTCAAAAATGTGCTTTCATATATGGGTTAAAATTTCGTTAACTGTATGGATACATGCAGTTTTGCTATTCAATAGAGTTAACAGATAGACTCTCATTCTGCAAAATATCATCTGATTTCTGAGTGTTTTTACACCATGTTAATTTTTTCTTACGTAATACAGGTTCTGAAGCTGCTCCGATATCATAAATAATACAATGACAGTTTAACATAAAATTTAAAGAATGTGTGTATGTGTAATTTGAAAAACAATAGGGTTATTGACAAACCATGTATAATATGTTTTTTGCTTTCTTGATAACTGATGCAAAAGTAGTCAGAAAATAGTATGATGCTATTGGCTAAGACATTAGTTATCATGAATGAACTACATATATTTTCTGCATTTTGAAGGATTGGTTTTTAAAGAAGGTAACAGCATAATGCCGATAATGTCAGCAATACTTGACCAAGAGGCTACTCTTCATAATGTAGATAACATATGCAACCCAATAATCTGTAGAATGACATGCACTTTGGACATGATTCTACTCATTTTCGTTTCACTACACCCCACAAATTCTCGTAGGATTTACACTTACAGGAAAGGTTTAGAAGCAATTATCTATTACTTATCAACATGTTCACTTACTTAACATTGTGCAGGTTGTTAAGATATCTGGCTTTTAAAATAGAACAACGTTTTATTACATTTAAGTTTAAAGAAATGTGTCCATGTGGAATTTGAAAAATCTCACTGTTAGGGCTATTATGAATAGCAATTCGTTGTTTTTATGTTTCACACGTTTGTCCAATAAAAAGAAGTAACACTCCGGAGTACTCTTTTGATGTATGCTACACACATCCGTGATGAATACCGTACTAAGCCTTATGCTAAATGAACACCCCGAATAAAATCAAATTAAATTCAGCCGATACAGCCATTATATCAAACTAGTGGGTGTATTTAATTTGGTTTAATTCGGGATGTTCATTTAGCAAAAGGCTTAGTACGGTATTCATCACAGATCTGTGTAACACACACGAACAAAGTACTCCGAAGTGTTACTTCTTTATATTGGACATACGAGTGAAACAGAAATGCTACACATTTCTATTCATCATAGCCCCACGTAATACCGCATTAAGAACAGCTTGTTCTTGAGCTAAATACATAAATCTCACTCTATTCACAAATCATGTGCATTATTCCTTGGTTATTGATACAAAGAAGTATTTTAGGTAAAACACTGTTAATAACACCAGTGGTCTAAGATAATTGTAATAAATTACTTTAGCTTGCATGAATGAACTGCATATGTTACCTCAATTACATACTTGACTGAGAAGTATGCATTGTAAAACATTACATCAATACAAGCACCTGTGCCATTAACACTTATTATTGTACCACTGAAGTATGTCATATTTAGTTATGTTTATTTTGCATTACTTATTAGACTTCCTGTATACTACTCGTTGGCATTTTCAGACTCTGAAGCAAAATAATTAAGCGGCGGGGAGGGGCTTTTGCAAATTGTATGAATGAAAATCCATTATTTTTTTACCTTTCTTTTTTTTTCAGTACTTTAAAATGCTTGAAAGTAAAGTTAAACTTGTACATCAAGTCAAACCTGTAGTGTATATGTGAATTGGTTTAACGCTACTTTCAAGCATTTTGTTATAATTAGGTTTCCTTATAACCAGCTGAAAGTTATTTCCATATGCTTTTTTGTTTGCTGTTTTGAGACCAGTCAAATGAATAGTAAGTAGCCCAGGAATTGTTATAAACATTTTTTGCTAAAGCATGGTTGTACTGTATTTTAAATAATCACCTCCATATGCATCATTAAAAAACAATATACTGCATTTGTTTACACAAGAATGTGTAACATTTCTTGCTGCGCATATTACATGTGAAAATTTATGTTAACTGTGGGTAGCTAATTTCCAACTCGTCTGTTTTTATACAATTATGTTTCTTCATTCATATCCTAGTACATATCGTACAGTATCAAAAAGAAAAAAAAGATTCTTATATAATCGTGCGTTTCATTCATACCCTAGAACATATGATACAGTGAGAAACCCACCAAAACAACGACATCGTAACATTCTTAAGTAAAAAAATATAGCTTAAAACATGAGAATGTAACATGCAAAACTACTGATGACACTGGATGTGTGTTATAAGAGTGATGGCTGAGCATTGCGGGATACATTGGCACAATGTTGTAAACATGGTGGCTGAACTTCATAACAGTGGCTGCATATTGTGTGAGTGATGGCTTAATGTTGTAGGAGATGTTGGCGCAATGTTATCCAAATGATGGTTTAACGTTGGCCGATACGCTGGCTCAATATTGAAAAGACGTTGGGCAGTCGTTGTAACAGTGTCACAATATTATCTAAGTGATGGCTTAATTTTTGTAAAAGATGTTGGCACAGTGTTATCCAAATGATGGTATAACGTTGTGTGCTGTGTTGGCGTAACATTATTCCACCGATGGCTCAATGTTGTAAGGGGGGCTCAGTGTTGAAGGATTGATGGATTTATGTTGTATGAAACATTGGTTTAATGCTGGCACAATGTTTTATCAACGTTCATTCGTACGTTGGATCATTGCTGGCTAGTACACTGGTCCTACCGGATGCTGGTAAGTGGGCAGCAAGCCATATGGAGGGAGGCACTATGTAGTAACCGAAAGTTTTGCCAACGTTTTGTGTTTTACGTTGGGCCAATGTAAGTGTTCTGCCTGGGATGTCCAGCCCATTGCCATTTGAGTGATTTTTTCTGATCATGATGTCTTCCACTTTTGTTATTTTCCTTATCCACGAGTTCTTGTTTTCTCTCCTGGTTACACCAAGCATGAATATCTCCATGCTTCTTTCAGTTATCTACAGCATTTGTTTGTCTTTTTTAGTCAAAGTTCATGTCTCCGCTCCATATGTGAGCACTGAAAGGATGCTCTGATTAAACACTTTTCTTTTAAGACATAATGTCATATTACTCTTAGATATTGTAATGTTTCTTTCAAAAGCTCTCCAGCCAAGTTTTATACGCCAATTAATTTCTCCCTCAATGAGACCCTCGCTGGATATCTGCTGTCCAAGGTAAATGTAGGTATCGGTTATTTCGAGATTTTCCCCATCGATCAATAAATTTACATTCTTGTAAAAGCATTGTACATCACGTTTGCCTTGCGAGAGTACAATTTTAATCCCATTTCTTTACTCTTGTCAGAAAGTTCCTGCATCATGCTCTTCAGATCTGAAAGAGTAGTTGCAAAAATGAAGACACGATAAGTAAAACGAAGATTACGCCCTCCGGGTTATTTTCTATCCTTTTGACTTTGATAACGTAACCCTCCCTGCATTTAACTTACTTTTGTTCTTCTTTTTTTTTTTTTTTTGCACTATCTTTCGAATCGCCTAGTTTTAAGTTTCCAAGAACGGTTTATTCTTGAGGTGAGACATTCATTTCCTAGAACCCTCTATATTATTAATTCTTCAGTATATATTTGATTTGTGCTGAACTAAATAGGGTGAAATTAGCATCGTTGTAGGAAAAGGACTTCAAACTTGATGTGTTATTGTCAGAAACAAAAAAAAGGAACTTTTTTATTCTTTCTCACGCAGTAAGTGACGAATTGGGCTGTACCACTTGTGAGTGCTACCATGCCAATCCATGAATGACAACATAGTGTCAGGGAGTGGGGTAGACCTGGTTCCTGCCTCAAAATTGAAGATTAAAAGCTCCGTAAATTTAAGAATCAGGTCCGTTAAATGTCACGCCGTGCACGTATTGGAGGAGACGCTTTCTAAAAATAAAACAGTATGTATTCCCATTAAACATTTTCTGGAAATTCTGTGAACTAGTACTTGTTAAAAAAACTATTTTTGGAAATCCTCATACTTCCAAAAATACATAATTGACAACAGAAAATTATTTATGAACGTCTCTTTAAAGATAACCCGACTGATATTTCGGAGCAGTACTTCCAGTAAGCTTAGTTCACTCAATTCACTTTCTTACAAGCCATTAATTGATTTTAAAAATCATCTATAGCATTTTAAAAGTCGTATCCCTATTGTATCCGAGTCCGCCTATAACTGCTGCCATTCGTTGTCGTTTGTTGAAAGTGAACCAATCACAGCGCATGGCTATTCTCAACTCTGTTGGTCTTCTTATGATTTGCAACCTGATTGGAGGATGCGTTGCTGTTCTGGTAAAAAGAAAACATCAGATTATTTTCCTTTTTATGATGTTCGATGCCACTTCGGCGGAAAAGTCATATTGAAACATGAACGCTATTTAACACGCTTAATTTCTCAAAGCAACTTTGTGAAATACATCCGTACCTCTTTTGGGGCGAAATCAGAGGAATATCTTACGTAGGAAAGGTTTTATATGTTTAAATACGCTTACCAACGATCTCATTCGTCTCTGTATCTTCAGGTATCATGTGCAATATTCCTATGAAAAATACTTCCATGTCAGGAATTAAAATTGACCTGATGTTTTTTAAAATAATAGTTATAGTTACGAAAGAAAATGTTTGCGCTGTAAAAAAACAGTGCTGCTCTAATGGAAATTACAAATAAAATGTATTTACTCAGAGAGTAAAATGCTGCATTTGCAAACAAACTTAAGTGGAGATTAGCTGTAATTTACAGGACTGAGCGGGGAGGGGGAGGGGGGGTGATGAATAATTAGATATCACAAATCTCCGGAGACTTAGAAAGCAATTTTCCCTAATTAGCGAAAGAAATTCCTAGGACAATGGGAAGTGAACTACTTGAGAATCAAACAAATATCAAAGCAATCAATAGAATTTGAAAATGAAGCTGTTCACATTTCTATTGATAATGTGTTAAAAAAAGTTTGTCGAAAACAGTGCTAAAATTTTTTGCGATATTTTGCAGAAATATTTATTCTGATTCTTGGGGAAATGGTAAGTAGTACACCTTAGTGGCGTGTCTTGGACCCAAGACTTCGGCTATCTTACCTCGCTATATCTGAGTTTAATTCGCGAATTTACCAGTTTTTTAATTGCTTTGATGAATAGTTTCCAAAATTTTGAAGTATGGTTGTTTTAAATGTCAGTAATGGAATAACTAATACATAAAATAAAGTATTTGAATGCTTTTAATGTCCAAGAGTAGTGCGTCTCACTTGTCAGTAAATAATTTAAAAAATAATAACATACAAATTAGTTAAAGGGCGTTACGTAACGAGGTTTGGAATTGAGTTGTTCTAGGCAAGGTCCTCGGGATTAGGTCTTCCTTAAAAAGTTATGTTCTGTGAACTCACATAAGTCATTAGCATTCAGTTATGCAGAATCTTGTTCCGATTTGCCTCTTCATTAATTCATAGGGCAGAAGGCATACATTAGGTTCCCAAGAGGCACTTGCCATCAGAAACCATCTGCGGAAATGATACTACGAGATGTGCTCAATAAGTAATGCCTCCGCGCAAGTATTTCGCGCATTGTTTGTTGCCTAGCAACCAGCACACTGCAAACGCTCGGCACACATTTGGAACACGTTGGGAACGCTTTTTTTTATAAATGCGTTCCAAATGTGTTTCGGTTGTGTTCTGATGACGAAAAATGTGTTCTCAATGCGCTCGAAATATGTTCCTCATGTGTTCTTCTCCTGTACAATGTGCTCTAGTGTTAATTTTTGGAACATATTATTTTCCAGATCACATTCGGAACACTTTGCGCGTGAGAATGGAACACATTTGGAACACATTTAGAAAGCATTGGGAACACATTACGAATGTGTTCTTAATGTTTTCCGAACTGTTATGTCTCATATTTGCTTTCGTTTTGAGCAATTTTTAATCTCTTGGGCGTTCCCATATCAGAAATTTTTGTTCTGGTTGAAACACAATGAAATCATAGCTTAATATAATTTAACAAATCGGCAAATGAGATGGTTGAACAAACGCACCATTACGTGGGCTACAGCACTCGTATTTGCCACCATACGGAGTTTCAATGGGGAGGTGGGCGTACCCCCCCCCAAAATAATATATTTTTAAATCATATACTTTACGTGTTTTTTTTTCGTTGTTTGTTTTTCTTATACGATTACATTAACCCATTATTACAGATAACATTAACCCAGAAACATTACATTAACCCAGAAACATTACAGATAATACCATTGCAAAAGCAATTTACATCACGATATCATCATCATCATTGTCAACCATTATCAATCCACTGCTGGACGAAGGTCTCTCCAAGTTTCTTTCCCAACGGTCTGTCTGCCGCCCCGGTGGCGCAGTGGTCTAGGCGATGGCCTCTGATCATTCGTCCGTAAGGGGTCCGGGTTCGAATCCCGGTCAGGCATGGGTGTTGTGTTTGTCTTACAGCACTGGCTCTCTCCCTTCCCTGGAACCAGTGACCCTAAATTAGGGACGGGCGACTGCTTATAGCCCATTGAGTTGTTCACGGTAGTCGTTAAACCTCCAATCCAAAAAAAAAAAAAAATCATTCGTCCGAAATTGGTCCGGGTTCGAAACCCACTAAGGCATGGATGTTGTGCTTGTCTTACGGAACTGGCTTTCCCTTCCCTGAAAACAGTGACCCTGAATTAGGGACGGGCGACTGCTTATAGCCTATTGAGTTGCTCACGGTGGTCGTTAAACTTCCAATAAAAAAAAATTAAAAAAAAATACAATTTGGTGACAATTTGGTGTTCATGCAAAAGATCGAATCATTGCAAGAAGAAAAACAGAACTTATTCATCACCATTTCAATCTTTCAGTGTCTATCCTATGCCATTTTCTTTTTTTTTTTATGTTTTTCAAGAGAACTTAAAAATAATTGTGTTGTAACTTGTTCCTCAACAAAAAAAAAAAAAACAAAAAAACACAAGTTTAGTCAAAGAAAAAAATCAGATTTAAGAAAGGCATTACTACCTACATGTATCAGTTAGAGGGAGTGATATATTAATTGTTCACTTGTCTATTTACTTCATATGAACATGTTTATGGATGATCAAAATCAAAAGTGCTCGGTTATAAAATTAGATGACATTGAGTGCAGTTTTGTTCATTCAAATCATACTGTATGTAGAGATAGCTGTTAAAATTATAATTCATTGAGTATGAAAGTAGCACTGCAATTTGGATGTCTGAGGAAAAGCAGCGATGGTCTTGTAAACTTAAAACATTTATACCCCCTTTATTTCTTATACTATATGTAATATTTACTTTGCATCAGCTCATGGGGTAAAAATATTTTTCAATAACAGTTTTAGGAAGTTAAGAAGATAATGCAGTATACTTAAATTTGTATGTCTGCAACTTCATGTATTAATGTTCATGCTTGGTGAGCTTATATACAGGGTGTCCGAGAATTATTGGACACATTACAAAATTATATAAAACAAAACATTAAACACATACAAAGAAACTGACTGTACTAACTTATGTACAGTGTAACCACACAAGTTAATAAATTTCAATGTGAGATCCCTTGGTTGCTCGTAGTACGTCCAAGCGATACTCAATTTCATGCCATGTATTGGCAAGCATCTGAGGAGTTATGGAATTAAAAGCAGCTGTGATAGGGTGCTTCAGTTCCTGCAAATCAGTACAAGGCGTTTGATAGACGCAGTCCTTCGCATGACCCCACATGAAATAATCCAATGGAGTTAGATCTGGAGAGGCCACGGAATTGGACCACCATGCCCAATCTATCCATTGGGGAAATGCTTATTTAGGCACTTACGTACAAACGTTGGCCAATGCGGTGGCGCGCTGTCTTGTTGGAAAACAACGTCATATCTTTTGATGTGGGATATAGCAAAATTTTCTAGCATATCCAGGTAAATGTCACTATTTATGGTTTTTTGCCGAAGAAGAAAGGGCCAATTACTTTTCTTTTTGATAGGGCGCACCACACATTAACTTTTGGAGAATCACGTTCCAGTTCAATAGCAGCATGAGGCAGTTCACTGCCCCATATCCTACAGTTGTGATGATTCATAATATCTGATACATGAAATGTGAATTCATCACTAAAAATTACAGTACTGAGAAAGTTTTCGTCGTTTTCCACTCGATGCAGCATATCCACAGTGAAATCGCATCTCAGATGTGATCATTTACATGCATCTTTTGCACTATTTGAATTTTATAATCATGAAACTTTAATTTCTTGTGCAAGATATCGTTAACTGTCAATTTCGGAATGCACAGTTCTCTGCTTGCTTTATTAACGGATTTCCTGGGGCTTCATCGGAAACTTTCATTAACTTGGTCAACCGCCTCACCGCTGACGATAGACCTGCCGGCTCCTCCACGATGTTCCACATTGCCAGTTTCTTTAAACTGTTTCATCCACTGCTTAATTGAATTCATTGGTGGAGGATTACAACCATACTCTAATTGGTACCGTCTTTTAACTTTAATGACAGACTTTAATTCCGCAAGCCATAACATACACATCACCTTCTGCTGTACGGATGACATAACTACTGATTGCGCACTTCTCACACATTCCTCATCAGGCCCCACCTAGCGCCATCTATCGGATTCTGGGAATAACAATTCTGCAAAACAAAAATATAGAAACTGTGTTAGTAATACGTGACACAGAAAAACAGACAGCGCTCATAGTTTGTTTTTTTGTACATAATTTTGTAATATGTCCAATAATTCTCGGACACCCTGTATAACACCGTATTTTCTATTTACGATAATAGCTAATTTTTGTCGAAATTGAGAACTTGTTAATTGCAAATTTGATTTTGAAATGTGTTCATACGTGAATATTCTTTCTGCATTATTTATGCAATACTTTATGAGTTGAATCAAATGCCGTACCTTTCCAATAGCCATGTATTTTCCACCAACTTCCACAATCGCAGAGGGCATTGCTAGCTCAATTGATTTCCTTCATTTTTTTTTAGAAGTGACAGCATTACATTTGCCCATCTACCTACCTCCAATGCATTTGGTTTCATCCTATGGTTATTTTTTGTTATGTTCAGGAAGTAAACAACTGTACCTGTGCATGAGACAACTGTCTGACATGAGACGATCCTGCCTGTGTAGCAGCATTTCGTTTTGGTTACTTCGACAGTATCCAAAATTTAAATCAGGGTAAGTTTGTCAGTAATAATTTTGCAAGATTGCTTTATTTGCTTTGGCTTTTTAGTTGTTTTTTTTTTCATTTGTGTGTCAGAAAACATAAAACAAGTTGCATGCTTCTCTTTCCCATCTGCTGTTTGATACACTATATGTGTAATGATGGCAGCAAGTTGCTTGTGCTGTCTGCAAACATTTTACTGTTCTCAATTCTTGATATTTTGGCATACTGTTGTCTTGCATGAAGGGACTGGCTGTAGGGGTTTAGTTTTCTTTGGGGAGAGTTATTTAACGCTAAATTTTTTTTGGTCTTGAGTCTAAAATATAATTTTGAAGAAACTTATAAATAATTCATCTGACATAATTTTAGGATGGTAATTAGTAAATAAAAAGACACATTAAGGATTTATGTCTTTAGGTATGTTTTGCACTGTTCATTCTTTCAAAAGGCATGAATCCTTAATATTGCTTGTTTTAACGTATAATTGGAAGAGAAACAACTATATGCATCAAACTATTTAGCAGTGGCTACTATGCATTTATGATGTAAAACACTGTTGGGCTATTTTATCCATTAATAGGTGACAAGAAACAGTATGCTGAAACAACTAGCCAAATACAGATGGCAAATTAACTTGATTATCCACTTATATATATTTTTTTATTTGTTGAACGTAACTGATCAGATCAACTTAGAGCTGGATTCAAAATGTAGTTTTCAACACCTGTTCAGTTAATATCATCAGTTGCAACGCAATTTGTATTGAAAACAGAATCAAAACCCCTTTTCATGCATATTTCTTTACTTTCAGTGTGACTAGTTTAACCAATATACACACTTGAGTTCATGCAGAAGTGAAAATTCACATAATTCGAAAATTTTATATTCTTAGATTTCAATTCCTTAAAAAAATTGTGTGTGCTCAGTAAAAAAAGCAAACAAAATTAATTTCAGTAAATTTTAGGTTATGGTGTGAACGGACTTCAATGATGCTGCATGCTTTGGAAAGGCCTCCTGTTTTAATATTACCTCGGTGAGAGAGATTTTTGCAAATTTAATGGTAATACCTCTTTTGGACACAAAACATAGAACTAAAAATATTTTCTGTGGTCAATGATATTGCATTACTTTCATGCAGTCAATGATAGGAAATGTGAATATTTTTCTGTGTTGTCTTTAGCACAAAAGTGTACAGTATGCAAAATTTTTGAATGAAAACAGATTTTCTGTGGTATTTTATGATATTAACACAGATTTTTCCTGACACAATTTATTTGAAGTATCTGCAAAATCAGCCAATAATTTAGAACGTATCTGCAAAATCTGCTAATAATTTGAAAACTATCTGCGTACGTCTACATTCTGCTACTCTAACCATAACACACAGCTTTGTTAAGTACAGTGTATTAACAGATAGTGTAACTTTTAGATCATCCTGCACAGACACACACATACACACTTTTGCAAGTGGATGTGGTCAGAATATTTTGAAAAGTGAAATATAAATAGAATGAAAACACCAGCATTTACCACAATAAAAGGTTTATTATGCATTGACTATAGTTTCGCAGAGCGTTTGACTCGACATCATCAGGATGAATGGAGCATAAACATTCAAATCATTGTAACATTTTGTAAACATTCAAATCATTGTAACATTTTGTAAACATTCAAATCATTGTAACATTTTGTAAACATTCAAATCATTGTGAAAGATTTTCCCAACAGACGGAAGGCCTTGCAATGGGCAGACCACTGTCGCCTATTTCATGCAAAGCCTATATGTGTCACTTTGAGGACAAACTCTTTCAGCTTGTCACATTTGATCTGTTGATTCGATATGTAGATTATACTTTTATTCTCTGGAATAGTATGAACTCGGAAATACCTAAATTAGTTGAACTTATCAATTAAATTGATCCTCATACAGTACATATGTGAGACTGAAAACAATGGCTGCTTACCATTCTTTGACGTCCTTGTGCCACGCTCTGAAGGATACTTTAGTACAACAGCTTATCGAAAACCATTTGCTGTTCCCTTACTCCCACATGCAACACCAAATCACCCATGGGAACAAAAAAATCTCCGCCTTCTACACATACGTATATCGGGCAATACACATATGCCCCACTTGCTCACGGTAGTCGTTAAACCTCCAATAAAAAAAAATAAAAAAAAATGAAAAAAACAACAACATATGCTCCACTGAGGATTCCTTGCAGAAAGAGCTTGATTTTCTTAAACAAATTGCAGTACACAGAGGATATAGCCTTTCCGTTATAGATAAAGCTGTCCAAAAATTTAGGAAACTGAAACCAGTCTGCTCGCTCATGCCAATAGACCTCGCAATACGAGAGAATTCGGCGGTTATCCCTTTTGCTCCTCAGATTTGCTTTGGAATTTCAAATATTCTCAAAAGTTTTAATTTCAAAGTGGTTTTTAAATCCATAAACAAAATAAATTTTTACAGATCAAAAGACCACGTCGAAGACATAAATTCCTGTGGAATTTATCAGATACCTTGTGAATATGGACTTTCATGTATAGGACAGACCCGCAGGGCTTAAGTTTCTGTGTGAAGGAACCACAAGGCTTGCGTACAGAACTGTGAACTGAAGAAGTCATCTGTAGCCCAACATTATCACAAAAATAACTATAAACTTTTGTTTGGAAACGCTACGCTTATTGGTAAATCTGATTCGACTGTCAAGCTTAATGTATTAGAAGCTTTCCACATATACCGGAATTCTTCACGGCTTGTCACCAACATGACATCAACTCCATTTCTTTCAAGCGAGTGGAATCAACTCACGAAAAACCGTGACTGACCAGAACTTTGATAATATCACAATGATTTGAATGTTATGCTCCATTCGTCCTGATGATGCCGAGCCTAACGCTCTGCGAAACTATAGTCAATGCATAATAACCCTTTGATTGTGGTAAACATTGGTATTTTCATTCTATCTCACCACCACAAGTTCTATAGTCACAAATTATATATATGTGAAATATAAATCTCTTCTGTTAAAAATGTTCATACCAAATTGTGATCTTAGTTTTTCATAATGAAAATGAAAAGCCTAATGCAGAGTATATTAATGTAAATAAATTCTATAACAAATTGAAATATATTGAAACTAATGAAAGAGCCGCGGATGGCTTAGTGGTTAGTGTTTCAGACCTGGGCTGATCTTTCAGAAATGGTGTGATTTACTAACAATCGCTGAATATCGGACGAGCACGTTAAGTGACGGCCCCCAGGCTCGACCCGCTGGTTAAATGGGTATCATTTCCTATACCACACCAGAAATTCTCTCACCCCTCTATGTGCAATATCGTACTTGTACGGTGGCGCCATCTACTGTATTCTAATCTCACTACAAACTGTTCTGTCAAAGTCGCTAGACTCGCTCACATTCCTTCCGTTTCTGTGTCCTGCCCAAAAGGCGATCTCGCTGTAGGTGGCTGGGGACAGAAGTCCTACAAGAAAATGACGCTGAAACTAATGAAAGCTTCAAGAAGAATGTTATGAAGTAAGTGAAACTTTATTCCATTTATACATTGTTGCTAATGTAAGAAGGTTCACAGCTACAGTATATTTTGGTAAAGTAAAAATAAACGATCTTTCTGTGAAAAGAAATTAGGTTTCTAGGTGAAAGTGTACTAATATAAATGGTTACTAGATGTGGATGTTTTTTGTGTTCATTCATAGTTTTTATGTACTTCATCATTCTAAAATTAGATTTTGAATAGATTCAATAAAACCACACACACATCCAGCATTTTTTCAGATTCTGAAATGTCTTGCATTTACTTTTTCTGTGGAAAGGGGTGTTCTGTCAGAACTAAATAACGATAAAAAAAAGTTGATAATCAGAAAAGTTCGTTAATGCCCTTTTTCTATTCTTTTCTGCCCAGCAGCCCAGATGAAAAGAAATATTTATCAATCAAAATATCAAACACTTTGAGCTTTTACCCAGGAATTTTTCCTCAGCAAAGTTATCTAAAGTTAGATTCGTAATACTTTGAAAATTCTTTTTGCTGACTATCGCAACAAACATTTTCTCTTCAGCTGTTTTTGTAGTAGTGTCTATACGAAAAATAAAAATTGAGGTCTCAGAGATCCTAAAGAAAAATATATTTAAATTGATTAACAGAACATGGCTTCAATTAATTACTTCACTGTGTGTACAAGGGAAGCTTTAATTCGTAACCATTTCCATGATATTTAACACCATGTGTGTGCAACAAATTGCAACAATCTCTGATACTTGATTGCCTGTGAATACATAAGTCATTTCTTTGAATTGTACAAATGAAGGCAGGAAATAGAATAGTGGTGAAATATTGTACATTAAGATTCTGTGAAAGCTTTTGGTAAACTTAGCCCCCAGAAAGAACATGTATGAAGTGCAAATATTATTTTTCTCCCTATACTTGTTAAACTGCAGGTTTAAAAGCATACCAGTTTGCTTCCATAATAGAAAGCTTGATTTGTATTGTTTATTTTTCATTAATGCCATTTAAAAAAAGGCATCAGTGAAATTATTTCCTTTATAGAAAACATACACGGTTGTATCAGATTAATATGACCACCTACCTGATAATGGGAATAACCACCCTTAGCCTGGATGACAGCTCGGCGAGACGGAGTAGTATGGACACAATGAGGCCCTGGAACATTGCCCGATGCACACGGCCCCATCGGGACTGCAGCAGAGCACGAGGGTCATGGAAATGGCATGGTTTGTGGGTCAGCACGTCAAACCTGTCAATCCAAATAGTTCCACAAGTGCTCAATGGGATTGAGGTCGGGCGATTTCACCGGCCAAGGGAGAACAGAGACACCACTGTCATGTTCCTGGAACCAGTCATGCACCCCCTTAGCGACATGACAGGGCACATTGTCCTGTTGGTAGACACCATCACCACCAGGGAAAACATCTAACATGAAGGGATGCATGTGGTCAGCGAGGATGGACAGGTAGCCATTGGTGTTCAGGGACCCATCCAGTAGTACCAGAGGTCCCAGGTCATACCAGGAAAATATATCCCAGACATGCAAACTGCCATTGCCAGCCTGTACTTGGCCAACAAGCGTGTCCGGGTGTTAGTTCTCATATGTCCGATGTTCTATCATCACTGCCAGTCACTTCTGTGGAGTAGAAACGTCGATTTATCTGAGAAGGCAACCTTTTCTCACTCTTCCACTGTCCAATGACAGTAATCCCATGTGAACTGCAGACTTTGTTGTCGATGGACCTAGGTTATCATGGGTGCCTTGACGGAGCGTTGACTCCAGAGACCCATGTGTGAGAGGATTAGCTGTACTGTTATTGGAGACACGTACCTGGGTGCCCCAGTGTGCATTTGCGTGGCCAATTGCTGCACTGGTGCGCATCAATTGCCCTTTACCAGTCAACGGAGGCGACGTTCTCCATAGGGGTCGATGGCTTTGGGCTCCACAGTTATGACGTCGGGATATATTCAGTGTGCCAGCGGTCCATTCTTAGTACACCCTTACTACAGCACCTTGCAAACAGCCCGCGAATTGTGCTGTTTCTGAGATGCTTTCACCTTTGGTGTGTTAGCCAATTATCATTCCCTTTGAACATCTGTCAAATCGCTGCCTCTGTCCATTGTGTTTACTTAACACACTATGGCTCATCTGTCCTGACCGGCGGCTTATATCTCCATGTGGTCGTCCTTGTCACATGCACTCTGTGACACGCCTGGGTGGGTACACTGGTTTGTGATGAATTGTCTAAGCTGGGCTCAAGTTCAGCTCCTGGATACGGCACAGGTGATGTGTTTTACTATCTCACAGCATTGACTGTCTTTCCTAAAACCACTTACCAGTGGTCCTTAATTAGGGATCGAAAACTGTTTATAGCCCTCAAAGTTCCTTAAGTGGTCATTAAGAACCTTAAAACAAGCTCGGAACAAAAGTATACATTTTTTTCTGGTGCATTGTATGTACAGCAGGGCCGTAGCTAGATCTCCACCAGGGAAGGCTAATGATACATTGGGAATGGGATGGGATGGGATGGGAAGGGGGGGAGGTCATTGTTCAAATGGCAAAGTACATTCATTCATGAATACAAATACAGGTTTTGCTTTGTGTTTTTATTCCTTTTATGAATATTTCACGACCCAATGATTTCTCCAGCCGAAAAGTAGGGGGGGATTAGAATATGAAAAAGAGGAGAAGGATGAAGGAAACTTTGGAAGGGAAAAAATAAATTGTATTTTCAGAATTCGTTCAATGGTGGCTAAGTGTCAGGGTCATTATCACTGGAGGAAACATAACTTCCAATAGCATGAGAAAACGATTTTTTAGTTTACTATTCTGTTTTTGTTTTTTTTTCATGAATACATGCAATGGCATCAAGGAGTTGATGCCAAATTTTGGCCCTTTCTTCTCCATCATTAATCATGCATTCTCCTTTGCTGGTGCTCAGAGGTAACCTCTTCTTAACAGGATGAACAGTCAAACATCCCTACCCCTACTCAAAAACCCGTACATTCCTGCCGATAAACACTTCTCCCACACATGCATCGAAAAACTCGTACTGAAAAACAATCGACAGTAAGAAGTAAAAAGCTTTCTCTCTCTCGTACAAAAAAACCCCCTCTTTAGTACTGTTCTACATCACCTAGAAGAATGTTTAGCTAAAACATTCCCATGACAACACTTCTTTGTAGGAGTATGAAATTAACCAACTGGAGCTTTTTTAACAGCAGTCTGACATATGTCATAGTCAACTACCTAAAGATGATGAAATGTTTTATTCATATGGCAAACTGTGCTTTTGCCCTACCCCCTTTTTTACGTTCTTTTACATTTCATGTTTCTCAAATAATAATAATAACATTAATAATAATGCTCTAAACAATGTAGGTTAGACTAAAATCATGCTGTAAGAACATTACAAGTGTAGCTTTCGCCATCTTTACATGATATTTCAGAAATGATTAAAACATTTAAATTCTAAAATTTAATGATAGTTAAAATCAAGAGTTCTTTCAAAACACTTTGCGTTTCACCATCAGGTAAAATGACATACAAGCACAACAGGGAACACTGTTTTATAGACATCAGCCATGGGGTTCAAGAAATGCATGCCCACAGCTACAATCAAGATCTAATCTCATTAATCGCAAGGCGTTTTGAAGGATCTGATGATTTTAACTATAATTAAATTTTGGAATTTAAATATTGTTTTAATCATTTCTGAAATATCGTGTAAGGACGGTTAAAGCTAAACTTTTAATAATACTTTTTCTGATCCTTAGCAGCAGCAAGTCTGGTGCCCATATGGCAGAGAATCATTGGCACAGCTGTTCCTACAGATTCATTTCCAGAAGGAATTTTTTTCAGTTATCCATTGTTCATGGTGTATCAGTGCAATTTTGCTTTTTTTAAATTACATGAATATACAAAGCAAAATATTTGTGCTTATAATGAAATGCAAAAGGAATTTCCATAAACCACTGAAAATAAAATTGCAGATAATTTACGATAGCATCAACTTTCCAGGGGAACTTTGCTTGCCTTGTGGGGGAGGGGTTGAGCTTCCTCTGGCTCCCTGCTAGCTATAGCCCTGATGTACAGTCAACTCAAATCTTTTTTATATCTACTGTTGATACTATATATATAACGTAAAATTTATTTAAATGAAATTACTCTTTTCAGATACTATAACTATTGTATATAGCCCTATGAGTTGCTTGTGGTGGCTAAAACCACCACAAAAGAGGAAGGTTTGATTTGACAGCTGTTACATTCTTAATTAACTGGTCATAGTCCAAATACCTAGAAAGATATCAATTGATGGTGCAAAACTAGTTTGTCTGTTAGTGGTAAAGGAAGCATATTTCCAATAAATATTGCAATGAAAAGAAATAAGAGAGTTATGATTAATCTGATTTTCAATTTTTTTTATTGGTGCTGTTTGTTTTGTGCCCCTCCAATCTGAATACCTTTGGATGAATGACAGGGAAAAGGTGATGTGGAATAATTGCATGCCGCCGCTTTTGTACTGGTCATGTTGGGTTTTAAAATACTGTGCCATTCATTTTTAAAGCTTGTATAGATATTGGCTGGTTAAAAAATACCTCTCATAAATATTTTTTGCAAATTATTTAAGACACTTTTTTTCTGTGCAAGAAATGGGTTATTTATGTTAGAATAATTCTTGATGTTCACATATCACGCATAAGTTATGTAAAAATTACAAGTGGTGGGACCTTTCGGTAGTGACTTCTACCTTCAACAGCCATGGAATGAAACATGTGGTATAAGCATTAGTTGTTGCCAGATTTAAAAATAGCTTTACAAATGATATGTATGTTAAAAGGTGCATCTGTATTGCAGGTGTTAGGAGTACAGAAGATTTCATAGCTTTTGCGGTACCAGAGGGCTTTTCGATTGCTGAACGGAGCGATACATTTAACATTTTGCCAATCGGGAATCGCGGACGTATCGCTGATAGTTAAAATTGAAAGGGCGGGGGGTAGAAGTGTTGCTTTTCTTAGCATCAGCGATATGTTTCACCAATCACAGGTTGATGCTTCGTTAAGTAAGCTACCAATATAGTGGGTAACGCTGTGGAAGTGATGACAGGGATAGAGTAGATACCTTGTAACTCTAGGGGTTTATTGGGATCTCTGTCATTAAAGATAAGGTTAAGAAGATGTGGAGGTAGTTTAACAGCAATCCTGTAGCCAAAAGACTTGAAAATAGAGCAAACTTTGTGAGTGAAGGCCAGGCTAAAGGGCAAAGTGCCGACAAACTGAGTGGTGGAAAGTTCAGGCAGTGAACTAGTAGATCTATTCTGTGATTCAAATTTTTTAATTAGCCTATGTGCTAAGAGAGGTGGAAAGCCAAGTAATTTGCCAATGTTGATGATCTGATATTTGTTTTGAAAAGCTGAAGGGCTGTTACAAATAAGGTTAGCTCTGTGGATGTATGCCTTTAATACAGTCAATTTGTATTTTCCAAAGGTGCAGGAATGGTAAGAGATGATATTATGGGTGGCAGAAGGTTTCCTGTAAACAGAGGGACCAAGTGAGAAGTCTGGGTTGATGTTAACATCCAGAAAACTAATGTCGATCTGTTCTTGATACGATAATTTTATATGAAGGAATTTGGAAGTTATAGAGGATATAAGTTCAAACAGAGAGTGTTTCTGAAAATATTCTAATATTTCATGTGTTACGTGTTTCACTGCCAATTATTCTCACTAGGGTTATTTATGTTAAACCAACAAAGCATTTTCAACTTGACTACCTTGGATTTTCATGAAACTTTGCAGTTTTGTTAGCAGAAACAAGGCGTGATTGTGTGTTAAGTTTTCAGCGCCATAATTTTTTAATTAACAAACTGATGAAGTAAAAAAAAATTAGAAAATCTGCCAAATTCTCACATTGGAGAAATATAAATCAAGTTAACTTTACCGCAGAGTAAGAAAATTGGTCTCTCTTAAGTGCCTTTTTTCAGGCTTCAAAATGATACTTTAGTGCACAATTTTTTTATTTTAAATTCAGTGTCATGCAATATTAAATTTGATGTTGAGTATCTCAAAAACTGGAATTTTGATTTTTTTTATTTGTGTAAATACCCTAGAATGATAATTTGCCATAAACTGTGAGTTAGCTACTGAAAAATATTACAATTTATAGGGAATCAAAAAATTACATGATGGGGTCAACATGTGACAAATATGTTTAGGAGAAAACTAGGTAATCTTAGGGAAAATGAAAAATCTGCTCAGTCAGTATCATGAAAGGAATATTTTAGCAGTTTCACTTGAAATCACAGTATGCATTGTAAAGTGTTGATTGTTAACATAATAAAGACTTGAAACTTTGCACTGATTAGTGAATAATTTAAATCATGTTAAAAGCATTTAATTCCTTGAACCATGGTAATATTACAATGTAACTAAAGAACAATATTTGTATTATAAGTAAAGCAGGGATTAGAGTTGTCCTGAAATTCTTGATTTTTCTTTTTCGTGTCCTGAAAAATCCTTAGATTTTACCATTTTGTTCTGAAATTTTGAAGGTATAATAATTCACTCTTAAAATTTGACCTGTCTTTTTTTTAGGCAGCTACAAATAGCAACAGTGAAAAAAGAACTTGCCCTAGATTAGAATGTTATATCTACCACTTGCAACACTTCCCACTTCCTCTCCTCCACAAGTGATAACAAGGAACAATAGTTCCTGCCAATAAAAGTGTCAGCATTTCTAATAATGGGCCAAAGTCTGGATATTAGTTTCCTCAAAACATGATGCTCCAAGCTATAATGGCAGTGTTTCTCTAAATAGCAACCTAAAATTTGTTTATGTGTAATTCGATAAGTTTTCATTGGATTTGAGTAAAAATTGAAGGTTAGCTTTATATAATCTAGTTACAGAATCTATAAAACTCAGAAGATGGAAATATTTGTAAATATTGGTTCGAGATTCCAGATATTAAAGATTCAGCTGGTGGGTCCTTATTACATCATCATATACATTCACTAAGCTGTTCTCTGGGATTCAGAGGTTAGCTCCACAAAGAAAAAACAGATAATTTTTAACTGATTGCTGTTGCCGTATCAAACTTCTCCAAGCAGGTCTAACACTATTGCCTGCTAGCATACAGCTGGAAAGGAGCTTTTCATAAAACAATTGCATTGTTACAAAGGAAAGAATTTCTTTTGGATTCATGCATCCACTCCGTATGTCTGTAACGATGCAATCTGACTGCATAAAAACTCCATTAATTCCATTCCAATTCCTAAACAGCTCTTGAATTATGTGAAGAAGTCCCATTCTATATATATATGCTTCATACTTAGAACAGCTAAAGGATAAAGAAAAGTGAGAAAAAGAAATGGAAGGCAGATAAAATAGCTGATTTATGGAATGCAGAAAGGTTCTTAGTGATCTAGCAAAATGCGTATATCACGTAACCGGAATTGCCTTTTTTTACTGTGATTATAACTAAGAATATTTCTATAGATACTAGAGAAACAACCTGGCATACAGTACATTTTAACATAATGCTTTATATGATATCCGAATAAGTTACAAGTGCAAAGCCTGTTAGTGTATATCCATAAAAATCATTGTATACAATTGTGGCAATGGAAAAAGTGGTGAAATGTAATTACATTAGCACATACTACTTCTCAGTACCACCTCATACAATCTATAACTTTTGTGTTTGTAAAAAGAACACATATTTTAGGGGAGGAGAAATAACACAAATGAATAGCAGTGTTGGATTTCACATAAAATATATGTGTTTTTGTAAATATACTTAAGAGGAAACCAGACTATGGGAGAAGATCAGTTCTCTATTAAACAAGTGATTTGCTCTTATAACCTGCAAATGCAAATTGTGATTTTTATTTTTTATTTTCTAACCATGTTTGTCCTAAATTTTATTTTTAAAAAGTGTCAAATTTAATTTTGCTATCCAAAATTTCAAATATCTTAAGTCATTGTTCAGAGTGGCATATACAGCTTATTTGTTTGTCTTTTTTAATTTTAGGATGCTGTGGAATTTATAGAAAAACTGCAGAGTGTGGAAGAGTATCTTTTACCCTATGCGATAATACAAATAGAGTGGAAACAAACAACAGATGCTGCTGTTCTGTTCCAGGGGAATTTTACCGCTATTGCCTAGACGCTGTCACTGTTAACTGTGCTGCTAACATTTTACTACACATTTGAACTGAACTACCTAAAAAAAAATATATATATATATATATAGGTCAAAAATCAAAAAGGCTATCAGCTCATTATCATAAAACTGACGGAACAAAAAGAAACCCCATATGTTGTTTGGGAAACTAAATAAAGTCCTTATTAAAAATAATGTCAATAAATTATTTTGCTGTATAGTGGACTGTTTGTGTTACATTTATATGAACATTTATTTTTCATTCCTATTAAAGCAATATGTTATTACTTTATGGTGAAAATTCCATTGGTAAACATAGTTCAAAATTTACCCACAAACATCCAAAACATATTTCATCACTCAGCACTATTAATTTCAAAAGAATAAATTTAGCTTGAGCAATTAACTGTCTTAGATGAACGTTACCCATCCTTAAGAGAAGTTTCAAAATTATCATCAGTTTCCAGAAGCAATTATCTGAAATAAATTTCTAATCCACAATGCACACTTGGAATTCAGAGTTTGCTGACATGGTTCACCTGTATTTCACAGCAATCCATTTTGTCAATGAGTTGCCCAGAATGTGTTCAAAATATGTTTTGAATGTCCCCAATATGTTGGTAATGGGCTCCTAACATATTTTGCATGTATTCCTATTCAATTATGAATGTGCTCCTGATATGTTCTCAATGTGTTCTAAAATTTACACCCAATGTGTTCTAAATTCGAACATATTGAGAACACATCAAATGTGTTCTTAATCTAGCACAGAATGTGTTCTGCATTTTACTGCTATTGTGTTCTGATTGAAACACAATGGGAACACATTTCAGAAGGCATTTAAAAATGTGTTCTATTAGTAACACATTGGGTACGCATTTGATTAATGTGTTCTCAGCAAGAGCACATTGAGAACACATTAATGTGTTCCTAAACTGGAACAAAATGTGTTCTAAAACTTACTCCCAATGTGTTCTAAATAAGAATATATTGGGAACACATTAATGTGTTCTCAAAATATGTTCTTAAAATGTGTTCCATATATGTTCTAAATAAGAACACATTAAAGTGTTCTTAATCTGGCACACATTGCGTTCTAAAATAAGGTCCTAATGTGTTCTTAATGTGTTCCAAGGATTTGCAGTGGCAGACGACAAGCAATTCTTTAGGCCATTAGCTTCGTTTTACTACGTAAGAGAACTCCGTGGACCTATTTGTCCGTATTTTATTCTGCTTAAGATGGATAAATCGTTTTCAACTTTGTCGACCGTGGTAAAACAACGATCTGTTTTTAACTCATGAAAATTTACCTCCCAAATAATTTCAGGCTTCGTTAGTGGCAGTTTATCGTTCTCGAACTTTGGACATAAGTTATGTTAGCCGTGTGGGTAAGAAAATCAAAAGCCAGTGGAGGAGTGTGGGCAGTAGGCAAACACAACCCACCGTCTCTTTTTGTTCAGCCCAAAGAATGGATTTTATATTTTCAAATTCTTTAAAATTTCAGTCTTTAAAATGTCAATGTACGCTCTATAACGGAATGGCCGACCGAAGAGTTGAGGAGTTGCGAATTACGACCGTATGTGGCGCTCCTATAACTTCACATTCGGTGGCCTCTGTTATGACATCACCATCACGCAGTTATAATTCGGCCGAGTTTCAGTGCCACGTGTATGGCTGTTATGCGACATTTTGTTCTCGTTTGATTACCTTTACACTGTCAAAACCAGAAAAGAAAAGAAAAGTGGACTAAACTAAAACACTTCCTTTTAATGGCGTAAATCCAATACACAATTTAAGCCGAGCTTTCGTGCTTCACTGAGAGGCTTCGTCTCGGCTAAGCTTCATTAGAGATAGCAACTTACAATGTTGTTACCATTTAAAGTGGACATCGAATGTCGTGCTTTTAAAACAGAGTAGAGTATGAATTATTTTGTTACCGAATTAGATGAAAAAGCATTGTGTTTATTGTGCAATTACACTATAGCTGTACTAAAAGAGTACAATATATGTCATCATTACCAGACTAAGCACTTGACACAATATTCTCATCTCACAGGAAAGCAACGATCAGAAAAATTAAATACTTTTAAAGGGAATATTTCATCACAACGCGATTTATTCACGAAAATGAAAAATGAAAATGAGGCTGCAACTAAAGTCAGTTTATGAGTAGTTAATTTGTTAGCCAAGGAAGGGAAGGCGTTTGCTGATGGTGAGTTAATTAAATCATGTTTAATTGTAGCTGCAGAAGAAATGTGTCCAGGGAAATGGATTTATTTAAATCTATTGGCCTTTCAGCGAGAATAGTCGCTCCTAGACTTGAGGGCATCCGGAGCAACATCAACAGAGAACTAAAAAACGAGGCAAATGATTTCGACCATATTTCCTTGACTTTTGATGAGTCGACAGACGTTTCTGATACTGTCAGTGGCTGTTGTTTATTCCAGGAGTTAATGCTGAGTTTGAAGTGCATGAAGAATTAGCTTTTACGAATAGTCTGCGTGGAACAAGTACAGACGAAAATATTTTTAGGGAAGTTGAGAAAACGTTGACAAAGTGTAACCTGAAGTTGAATTACGTAAAATGAATCACAACTGATGGTGGTAAAATATGTATGGAACAGGAGGAAATGCCTTTAGTTGGAAAAATTTACGTGGCTTGTGAGAATGCATAGTGTTCAAAGCCTATGGTAAACTACATTCGCTGTCTTGGACTTAACCATCGTCAGTTCCGTGCGTATTTTTTATCAGAAATGGAAGCTGAATATCCCGACTTTCCCTACTATAGAGCAGTTCGATAGCGCAGCAGTAGTAGCTTCATTGTGAATTTTTTTGACTCAGAGGAGCGATTGACATTTTTTTCAACGGGAGAAACAGCCATTAACCACTATTATCGAATACGAAATGGCTTTGGAAATTAGCTTTTGCTGCAGATACCATCGTTCTTATTTGATTAAACTCAAACTACAAGTAAAAATACTGCTCATATGAGAAGCTTATACTGCGGTCAACTCATTTCGACGGCAACTGGCGTTGGTTCAGACACAAATCATGGCAAGCTGCTTTGTGCATTTCCCATACTGTCAAAAATTACACAAATCATGGCAAGCTGCTTTGTGCATTTCCCATACTGTCGAAAATTACACAAATCATTGCAAGCTGCTTTGTGCATTTCCCATACTGTCGAAAATTACACAAATCATGGCAAGCTGCTTTGTGCAATTCCCATACTGTCGAAAATTACACAAATCATGGCAAGCTGCTTTGTGCATTTCCCATACTGTCGAAAATTACACAAATCATGGCAAGCTACTTTGTGCAATTCCCATACTGTCCAAAATTACACAATACATGGCAAGCTGCTTTGTGCATTTCCCATACTGTCAAAAATTACACAAATCATGGCAAGCTGCTTTGTGCATTTTCCATACGGTCCAAAATTACACAAATCATGGCAAGCTGCTTTGTGCATTTCCCATACTGTCAAAAATTACACAAATCATAGCAAGCTGCTTTGTGCATTTCCCATACTGTCAAAAATTTCGCAAATCATGGCAAGCTGCTTTGTGCATTTCCCATACTGTCAAAAATTACACAAATCATGGCAAGCTGCTTTGTGCATTTCCCATACTGTCCAAAATTACACAATACATGGCAAGCTGCTTTGTGCATTTCCCATACTGTCAAAAATTACACAAATCAGGGCAAGCTGCTTTGTGCATTTTCCATACTGTCAAAAATTACACAAATCATGGCAAGCTGCTTTGTGCATTTCCCATACTGTCAAAAATTACACAAATCATGGCAAGCTGCTTTGTGCATTTGCCATACTGTCAAAAATTACACAAATCAGGGGTACTGCTTTGTGCATTTCCCATACTGTGAAAAATTTCGCAAATCATGGCAAGCTGCTTTGTGCATTTCCCATACTGTCAAAAATTACACAAATCATGGCAAGCTGCTTTGTGCATTTCCCATACTGTCAAAAATTACACAAATCAGGGGTGCTGCTTTGTGCATTTCCCATACTGTCAAAAATTACACAAATCACGGCAAGCTGCTTTGTGCATTTGCCATACTGTCAAAAATTACACAAATCAGGGGATGCTGCTTTGTGCATTTCCCATACTGTCAAAAATTACACAAATCACGGCAAGCTGCTTTGTGCATTTGCCATACTGTCAAAAATTACACAAATCATGGCAAGCTGCTTTGTGCATTTCCCATACTGTCAAAAATTACAGAAATCATGGCAAGCTGCTTTGATCATTTCCCATACTGTCAAAAATTACACAAATCATGGCAAGCTGCTTTGTGCATTTCCCATACTGTCAAAAATTACAGAAATCATGGCAAGCTGCTTTGTGCATTTCCCACACTGTCAAGAATTACACAAATCATGGCAAGCTGTTTTGTGCATTTCCCATACGGTCAAATATTACACAAATCACGGCAAACTGCTTTGTGCATTTTCCATACTGTCAAAAATTACACAAATCACGGCAAGCTGCTTTGTACATTTGCCATACTGTCAAAAATTACACAAACCCCGGCAAGCTAGTTTGTGCATTTCCCATACTGTCAAAAATTACACAAATCATGGCAAACTGCTTTGTGCATTTACCATACTGTCAAAAATTACACAAATCATGGCAAGCTGCTTTGTGCATTTCCCATACTGTCAAAAATTACACAAAATATGGCAAGATGCTTTGTGCATTTCCCATACTGTCAAAAATTACACAAATCATGGCAAGCTGCTTTGTGCATTTCCCATACTGTCAAAAATTACAGAAATCATGGCAAGCTGCTTTGTGCATTTCCCATACTGTCAAAAATTACAGAAATCATGGCCAGCTGCTTTGCGCAATTCCCATACTGTCGAAAATACACAAATCATGGCAAGCTGCTTTGTGCATTTCCCATACTGTCAAAAATTACAGAAATCATGGCAAGCTGCTTTGTGCATTTCCCATACTGTCAAAAATTACAGAAATCATGGCCAGCTGCTTTGCGCAATTCCCATACTGTCGAAAATACACAAATCATGGCAAGCTGCTTTGTGCATTTCCCATACTGTCAAAAATTACAGAAATCATGGCAAGCTGCTTTGTGCATTTCCCATACTGTCAAAAATTACAGAAATCATGGCCAGCTGCTTTGCGCAATTCCCATACTGTCGAAAATACACAAATCATGGCAAGCTGCTTTGTGCAATTCCCATACAGTCAAAAATTATACAAATCATGGCAAGCTGCTTTGTGCATTTCCCATACTGTCCAAAATTACACAAATCATGGCAAGCTGCTTTGTGCATTTCCCATACTGTCAAAAATTACACAAATCATGACAAGCTGCTTTGTGCATTTCCCATACTGTCAAAAATTACACAAATCATGGCAAGCTGCTTGGTGCATTTACCATACTGTCAAAAATTACACAATACATGGCAAGCTGCTTTGTGCATTTCCCATAGTGTCAAAAATTACACAAATCATTGCAAGCTGCATTGTGCATTTCCCATACTGTCAAAAATTACGCAAATCATGGCAAGCTGCTTTGTGCATTTCCCATACTGTCAAAAATTACACAAATCATGACAAGCTGCTTTGTGCATTTCCCATACTGTCAAAAATTACACAAATCTCGGCAAGCTGCTTTGTGCATTTCCCATACTGTCAAAAATTACACAAATCATGGCAAGCTGCTTTGTGCATTTCCCATACTGTCAAAAATCTCACAAATCATGACAAGCTGCTTTGTGCATTTCCCATACTGTCAAAATTACACAAATCATGGCAAGCTGCTTTGTGCATTTCCCACACTGTCAAACATCTCACAAATCATGACAAGCTGCTTTGTGCATTTCCCATACTGTCAAAAATGACGCAATTCATGGCAAGCTGCTTTGTGCATTTCCCATACTCTCAAAAATTACACAAATCTCGGCAAGCTGCTTTGTGCATTTCCCATACTGTCAAAAATTACACAAATCACGGCAAGCTGCTTTGTGCATTTCCCATACTGTCAAAAATCTCACAAATCATGACAAGCTGCTTTGTGCATTTCCCATACTGTCAAAATTACACAAATCATGGCAAGCTGCTTTGTGCATTTTTCATACTGTCAAAAATTACACAAATCACGGCAAGCTGCTTTGTGCATTTCCCATACTGTCAAAAATCTCACAAATCATGACAAGCTGCTTTGTGCATTTCCCATACTTTCAAAATTACACAAATCATGGCAAGCTGCTTTGTGCATTTTTCATACTGTCAAAAATTACACAAATCATGGCAAGCTGCTTTGTGCATTTCCCATACTGTCAAAAATTACACAAATCATGGCAAGTTGCTTTGTGCATTTCCCATACTGTCAAAAATTACACAAATCAGGGCAAGCTGCTTGTGCATTTCATACTGTCAAAAATTTCGCAAATCATGGCAAGCTGCTTTGTGCATTTCCCATACCTGTCAAAAATTACACAAATCATGGCAAGCTGCTTTGTGCATTTCCCATACTGTCAAAAATTACACAAATCATGGCAAGCTGCTTTGTGCATTTCCCATACTGTCAAAAATTACACAAATCATGGCAAGCTGCTTGTGCATTTCCCATACTGTCAAAAATTACACAAATCATGGCAAGCTGCTTTGTGCATTTCCCATACTGTCAAAAATTACACAAATCACGGCAAGCTGCTTGTGCATTTGCCATACTGTCAAAAATTACACAAATCAGGGGATGCTGCTTTGTGCATTTCCCATACTGTCAAAAATTACACAAATCACGGCAAGCTGTTTGTGCATTTCCCATACTGTCAAAAATTACAGAAATCATGGCAAGCTGCTTTGATCATTTCCCATACTGTCAAAAATTACACAAATCATGGCAAGCTGCTTTGTGCATTTCCCATACTGTCAAAAATTACAGAAATCATGGCAAGCTGCTTTGTGCATTTCCCATTACTGTCAAGAATTACACAAATCATGGCAAGTTGCTTTGTGCATTTCCCATACGGTCAAATATTACACAAATCACGGCAAGCTGCTTTGTGCATTTTCCATACTGTCAAAAATTACACAAATCACGGCAAGCTGCTTTGTGCATTTGCCATACTGTCAAAAATTACACAAATCACGGCAAGCTAGTTTGTGCATTTCCCATACTGTCAAAAATTACACAAATCATGGCAAACTGCTTTGTGCATTTACCATACTGTCAAAAATTACACAAATCATGGCAAGCTGCTTTGTGCATTTCCCATACTGTCAAAAATTACACAAATCATGTGCAAGATGCTTTGTGCATTTCCCATACTGTCAAAAATTACACAAATCATGGCAAGCTGCTTTGTGCATTTCCCATACTGTCAAAAATTACAGAAATCATGGCAAGCTGCTTTGTGCATTTCCCATACTGTCAAAAATTACACAAATCATGGCAAATTATTTCCCATACTGTCAAAAATTACAAATCATGGCATGCATTTCCCATACTGCCAGCTGTCAAAAATTACAGAAATCATGGCCAGCTGCTTTGCGCAATTCCCATACTGTCGAAAATACACAAATCATGGCAAGCTGCTTTGTGCATTTCCCATACTGTCGAAAATTACAGAAATCATGGCAAGCTGCTTTGTGCATTTCCCATACTGTCAAAAATTACAGAAATCATGGCCAGCTGCTTTGCGCAATTCCCATACTGTCGAAAATACACAAATCATGGCAAGCTGCTTTGTGCATTTCCCATACTGTCGAAAATTACACAAATCATGGCAAGCTGCTTTGTGCAATTCCCATACAGTCAAAAATTATACAAATCATGGCAAGCTGCTTTGTGCATTTCCCATACTGTCCAAAATTACACAAATCATGGCAAGCTGCTTTGTGCATTTCCCATACTGTCAAAAATTACACAAATCATGACAAGCTGCTTTGTGCATTTCCCATACTGTCAAAAATTACACAAATCATGGCAAGCTGCTTTGTGCATTTACCATACTGTCAAAAATTACACAATACATGGCAAGCTGCTTTGTGCATTTCCCATAGTGTCAAAAATTACACAAATCATTGCAAGCTGCATTGTGCATTTCCCATACTGTCAAAAATTACGCAAATCATGGCAAGCTGCTTTGTGCATTTCCCATACTGTCAAAAATTACACAAATCATGACAAGCTGCTTTGTGCATTTCCCATACTGTCAAAAATTACACAAATCATGGCAAGCTGCTTTGTGCATTTCCCATACTGTCAAAAATTACAGAAATCATGGCAAGCTGCTTTGTGCATTTCCCATACTGTCAAAAATTACACAAATCACGACAATCTGCTTTGTGCATTTCCCATACTGTCAAACATCTCACAAATCATGACAAGCTGTTTTGTGCATTTCCCATACTGTCGAAAATGACGCAATCATGGCAAGCTGCTTTGTGCATTTCCCATACTGTCAAAAATTACACAAATCTCGGCAAGCTGCTTTGTGCATTTCCCATACTGTCAAAAATTACACAAATCACGGCAAGCTGCTTTGTGCATTTCCCATACTGTCAAAAATCTCACAAATCATGACAAGCTGCTTTGTGCATTTCCCATACTGTCAAAATTACACAAATCATGGCAAGCTGCTTTGTGCATTTTTCATACTGTCAAAAATTACACAAATCACGGCAAGCTGCTTTGTGCATTTCCCATACTGTCAAAAATTATACAAATCATGGCAAGCTGCTTTGTGCATTTCCCATACTGTCCAAAATTACACAAATCATGGCAAGCTGCTTTGTGCATTTCCATACTGTCAAAAATTACACAAATCATGACAAGCTGCTTTGTGCATTTCCCATACTGTCAAAAATTACACAAATCATGGCAAGCTGCTTGGTGCATTTACCATACTGTCAAAAATTACACAATACATGGCAAGCTGCTTTGTGCATTTCCCATAGTGTCAAAAATTACACAAATCATTGCAAGCTGCATTGTGCATTTCCCATACTGTCAAAAATTACGCAAATCATGGCAAGCTGCTTTGTGCATTTCCCATACTGTCAAAAATTACACAAATCATGACAAGCTGCTTTGTGCATTTCCCATACTGTCAAAAATTACACAAATCATGGCAAGCTGCTTTGTGCATTTCCCATACTGTCAAAAATTACAGAAATCATGGCAAGCTGCTTTGTGCATTTCCCATACTGTCAAAAATTACACAAATCACGACAATCTGCTTTGTGCATTTCCCACACTGTCAAACATCTCACAAATCATGACAAGCTGTTTTGTGCATTTCCCATACTGTCAAAAATGACGCAATTCATGGCAAGCTGCTTTGTGCATTTCCCATACTCTCAAAAATTACACAAATCTCGGCAAGCTGCTTTGTGCATTTCCCATACTGTCAAAAATTACACAAATCACGGCAAGCTGCTTTGTGCATTTCCCATACTGTCAAAAATCTCACAAATCATGACAAGCTGCTTTGTGCATTTCCCATACTGTCAAAATTACACAAATCATGGCAAGCTGCTTTGTGCATTTTTCATACTGTCAAAAATTACACAAATCACGGCAAGCTGCTTTGTGCATTTCCCATACTGTCAAAAATCTCACAAATCATGACAAGCTGCTTTGTGCATTTCCCATACTGTCAAAATTACACAAATCATGGCAAGCTGCTTTGTGCATTTTTCATACTGTCAAAAATTTCACAAATCATGGCAAGCTGCTTTGTGCATTTCCCGTACTGTCGAAAATTACACAAATCACGGCAAACTGTTTTGTGCATTTCCCATACAGTCAAAAATTACACAAATCATGGCAAGCTGCTTTGTGCATTTTTCATACTGTCAAAAATTACACAAATCATGGCAAGCTGCTTTGTGCATTTACCATACTGTCAAAAATTACACAATACATGGCAAGCTGCTTTGTGCATTTCCCATACTGTCAAGAATTACACAAATCATGGCAAGCTGCTTTGTGCATTTCCCATACGGTCAAAAATTTCGCAAATCATGGCAAGCTGCTTTGTGCATTTCCCATACTGTCAAAAATTACACAAATCATGGCAAGCTGCTTTGTGCATTTCCCATACTGTCAAAAATTACACAAATCAGGGGATGCTGCTTTGTGCATTTCCCATACTGTCAAAAATTACACAAATCACGGCAAGCTGCTTTGTGCATTTGCATACTGTCAAAAATTACACAAATCAGGGGATGCTGCTTTGTGCATTTCCCATACTGTCAAAAATTACACAAATCACGGCAAGCTGTTTGTGCATTTCCCATACTGTCAAAAATTACAGAAATCATGGCAAGCTGCTTTGATCATTTCCCATACTGTCAAAAATTACACAAATCATGGCAAGCTGCTTTGTGCATTTCCCATACTGTCAAAAATTACAGAAATCATGGCAAGCTGCTTTGTGCATTTCCCACACTGTCAAGAATTACACAAATCATGGCAAGCTGTTTTGTGCATTTCCCATACGGTCAAATATTACACAAATCACGGCAAGCTGCTTTGTGCATTTTCCATACTGTCAAAAATTACACAAATCACGGCAAGCTGCTTTGTACATTTGCCATACTGTCAAAAATTACAAAAATCCCGGCAAGCTAGTTTGTGCATTTCCCATACTGTCAAAAATTACACAAATCATGGCAAACTGCTTTGTGCATTTACCATACTGTCAAAAATTACACAAATCATGGCAAGCTGCTTTGTGCATTTCCCATACTGTCAAAAATTACACAAATCATGGCAAGATGCTTTGTGCATTTCCCATACTGTCAAAAATTACACAAATCATGGCAAGCTGCTTTGTGCATTTCCCATACTGTCAAAAATTACAGAAATCATGGCAAGCTGCTTTGTGCATTTCCCATACTGTCAAAAATTACAGAAATCATGGCCAGCTGCTTTGCGCAATTCCCATACTGTCGAAAATACACAAATCATGGCAAGCTGCTTTGTGCATTTCCCATACTGTCGAAAATTACACAAATCATGGCAAGCTGCTTTGTGCATTTCCCATACTGTCGAAAATTACACAAATCATGGCAAGCTGCTTTGTGCAATTCCCATACAGTCAAAAATTATACAAATCATGGCAAGCTGCTTTGTGCATTTCCCATACTGTCCAAAATTACACAAATCATGGCAAGCTGCTTTGTACATTTCCCATACTGTCAAAAATTACACAAATCATGACAAGCTGCTTTGTGCATTCCCATACTGTCAAAAATTACACAAATCATGGCAAGCTGCTTTGTGCATTTACCATACTGTCAAAAATTGCACAAATCATGGCAAGCTGCTTTGTGCATTTCCCATAGTGTCAAAAATTACACAAATCATTGCAAGCTGCATTGTGCATTTCCCATACTGTCAAAAATTACGCAAATCATGACAAGCTGCTTTGTGCATTTCCCATACTGTCAAAAATTACACAAATCATGACAAGCTGCTTTGTGCATTTCCCATACTGTCAAAAATTACACAAATCATGGCAAGCTGCTTTGTGCATTTCCCGTACTGTCAAAAATTACACAAATCATGGCAAGATGTTTTGTGCATTTCCCATACTGTCAAAAATTACACAAATCACGACAATCTGCTTTGTGCATTTCCCACACTGTCAAACATCTCACAAATCATGACAAGCTGCTTTGTGCATTTCCCATACTGTCAAAAATGACGCAAATCATGGCAAGCTGCTTTGTGCATTTCCCATACTGTCAAAAATTACACAAATCTCGGCAAGCTGCTTTGTGCATTTCCCATACTGTCAAAAATTACACAAATCATGGCAAGCTGCTTTGTGCATTTCCCATACTCTCAAAAATTACATAAATCATGGCAAGATGCTTTGTGCATTTCCCATACTGTCAAAAATTACACAAATCATGGCAAGATGCTTTGTGCATTTCCCATACTGTCAAAAATTACACAAATCACGGCAAGCTGCTTTGTGCATTTCCTATACTGTCAAAAATTACACAAATCACGGCAAGCTGCTTTGTGCATTTCCCATACTGTCAAAAATCTCACAAATCATGACAAGCTACTTTGTGCATTTCCCATACTGTCAAAATTACACAAATCATGGCAAGCTGCTTTGTGCATTTTTCATACTGTCAAAAATTTCACAAATCATGGCAAGCTGCTTTGTGCATTTCCCGTACTGTCGAAAATTACACAAATCACGGCAGGCTGCTTTGTGCATTTCCCATACTGTCAAAAATTACACAAATCACGGCAAGCTGCTTTGTGCATTTCCCATACTGTCAAAAATGACGCAAATCATGGCAAGCTGCTTTGTGCATTTCTCATACTGTCAAAAATTACACAAATCACGGCAAGCTAGTTTGTGCATTTCGCATACTGTCAAAATTTACACAAATCATGGCAAGCGGCTTTGTGCATTTTTCATACTGTCAAAAATTTCACAAATCATGGCAAGCTGCTTTGTGCATTTCCCGTACTGTCGAAAATTACACAAATCACGGCAAGCTGCTTTGTGCATTTGCCATACTGTCGAAAATTACACAAATCACGGCAAGCTAGTTTGTGCATTTCGCATACTGTCAAAAATTACACAAATCATGGCAAGCTGCTTTGTGCATTTCCCATACTGTCAAAAATTACACAAATCATGGCAAGATGCTTTGTGCATTTCCCATACTGTCAAAAATTACACAAATCACGACAAGCTGCTTTGTGCATTTCCCACACTGTCAAACATCTCACAAATCATGACAAGCTGCTTTGAGCATTTCCCATACTGTCAAAAATGACGCAAATCATGGCAAGCTGCTTTGTGCATTTCCCATACTGTCAAAAATTATACAAATCTCGGCAAGCTGCTTTGTGCATTTCCCATACTGTCAAAAATTACACAAATCATGGCAAGCTGCTTTGTGCATTTCCCATACTGTCAAAATTACACAAATCATGGCAAGCTGCTTTGTGCATTTTTCATACTGTCAAAAATTTCACAAATCATGGCAAGCTGCTTTGTGCATTTCCTGTACTGTCGAAAATTACACAAATCACGGCAAGCTGCTTTGTGCATTTCCCATACTGTCAAAAATTGCACAAATCACGGCAAGCTGCTTTGTGCATTTCCCATACTGTCAAAAATCTCACAAATCATGACAAGCTGCTTTGTGCATTTCCCATACTGTCAAAAATGACGCAAATCATGGCAAGCTGCTTTGTGCATTTCCCATACTGTCAAAAATTACACAAATCACGGCAAGCTGCTTTGTGCATTTCCTATACTGACAAAAATTAAAAGAAGTGGAATCTCCATTCCCACACAAATTTGAGGCAGATATTTTTTTTAAGCTCAAACTGCAGTTCCAGCAATGTGTTTCGGATCTTGATGTAAGTGCAGAAGACGTTTCCATATATTAAAATCCATTAGACTGTACTGTTGAGGTGCTTCCACCTAACCTTCAACTAGAAGTAAAGCGATGGCATGCTAAAAGGCAAATTTCTAGAAAAGAAATTAACGTAATTTTATGAATGTCTTCCAAGCAAAGAATACGGACAGTTAAGGTCATATGTTTGGAGTTTTAAGACTGTATTTGGCAGCCACATGTGTAAAAAGAAATTTTCAAAGATGAAATACCTAAAATCCCAATACACGACATCATTAACAAATAAACATTTAAAAATCAATTCTTGATGATGGGAGTAGTAACTTTGAACCCCAATTTAATGAAATGTTATCCAGCCCGAAAAAACAATTTAATCCTTCTTAATCGTAAAAACAATTGTAGTTCTTTAATCTACTTATTATTGTTATTACGTTATTTTTTTAGTTTACTTATACGTTTTTAGTCCGTTTATTATTATTATCAGTAATTTAAGTAGGTAGGCCTAAAATATATATTATTTGGCTCTTTATAAACAAACGTTTGACGACTTCTGGTGTAAAGTATCAGTCCCGGAGAGGGAGGTCCGTAATCGCAACTTGAGATTCTGAACACGCAGAAGGTCTATGGTGTCATCAGTAAAACAATAAGAATAATTCAGAGAATAACCTCATGCAAGAATAACTCAGAGAGGAGAGAGGTTGTTTAGTTTAGGTATTGTTAACGACATTGTTAACATTTTAGGATACAACAAAGTGTGCACTCGTGGCATACCGCGCACTCAACAACCGAAATGAAAAAACCATCAGTGACGTTTTTTTATGAAAAGTCAGCAAACAAAAAAATCATCAAATCACGCCGTAACAGTCCTTGCTTTATGACTCGGTGCATTATCCTGCTGTTACCAACAAGGCTCTCTGCAATACTATTGCCACAGAGTTGGTAGAGCAGAATTGCCCAGAATATCAAGGTGGACGTGCTGGTTAGCAGGTTTGTCCACGATAACCAATGGGCCGGAATCATGCCACGAAAAACACTCCCACCCGAGTACACTGCCAACACCAAACTTAACCGTAGGAACACTAAACTTTGGTAAAAAGCGTTCCCTAGGCTGCCGCCATACCCACACACGACCATCAAACTCACGGATCGTGTATCTGGATTCATCAGTCCATAGAACCCGTTTCCATTGCTCTACGGTCCACGATAAATTTTCTTTGCACCATGCTAACCGACGATTAGCATTCCGATTCGAGATGAAAGGCGTATGAACAGCCGCACGCCCACGGTGACTCATGGAATGAAGTTCTCTGCGAATGGTAAGTGTACGTACCGAGGTTCCAGAATGTTTACTCACCTGTACACTGAGGTCTTGTGCAGCACTCCGTCGATTAGCTGTAAAGACTCTCCTAAAGCTTCGACGTCCTTTATCACTGATTTGTGTTGGTCTTCTGGTACGTTTTGAGGCAGTGGAAGACAGAGGCACGCCATGTGTCTTCCACTTATTTAGTACATCCAAAACATTTGACTTGGGTATGTTTAAACGCCTGTCGGTTTCTCTTACGGACATCCCACTAATATAACACCCAACAATCTTTCCTTTCTCAAAATCAGTACTCTCCCGCCACGATATTTTCGCTCACCCTCACAGTGCGATATGATCGCGGTCGGCTGCGGGCTTGTTTTTATACTGTTTGCAGCTATGCCATGCATCTTAACAACGCAGCGGATCCGTTCACTTACTTTTGAATTGTTGTCCGGTGGCTTTTGTCAATATAATGTATGTGAGTGATTATTAATTATTCTTTTGCTTCATAACATTTGAATGCCGCCTTATTGGCGTAGTGGTCCAAGCGTTGACTTCCAACAATTCTCACGAGATGATTCCCAAACTCTGCGAGGCATGGATGTTGTTTGTGTCGTAAGACACACACAACATCCTCTCTCTCTCTTACCTGGAACCAGAGTCCCTAAATTATGGACGGGCCACCGCTATGTCCTATAAAGTTGTTCACGGAGATTGAACCCCAAATAAGGAAAACACTTTGAATTGTTAGTCTCACTAATTTATCAAAAAAATAAAAAAAAAGAAGTTAAAGATAGTAATAGTACAGTAGTTGGCCTAAATGTTAGGTGGATTTTATCTGTTGCGCAGTTCTATCGCAATCCGGGTAAGCATCTATCAAATTCAAAAATATATAAATTAAAACAGCGAAGGATTAGCCAAAGTATTACAAATTCTTGAGCATTCCTTCGACATTGATGTAAAGAAAAATAAATATTGAAGAGTAGTGTGAAATTCGTATCATATTTCCTCACACATGTCAAATTTTCGGTGATGGTCCTGTAAAGAACTTGACATTTCAAAAGTTTTCTGAAGATCTTGCCCGAAATCCAAGGGGACTCTAAATTGGCAGTAGAACATTATTATGAAATCAAATAAAAAAACCATCGTTTTTGCATAAGAACGCATAGAGTCATGGAGGGGGACAAAGCTTTTCATGAAACAAAATGTGGGGAAGAAAGACAAATTGGCAAAATGTAAGCAGAGCTTCTGTGTACATTGCTTTAGCAGAGGTCACGTGTCTTGTACTTGCAATTTACATACACTATGGAGCATGGGATTGAGAACCATGCCACAAAACATTTCTGAATCTCGGGCCACATGACAAAATGAAATATGTCTCACGGTCACACGAGGAAATGGAACATGGTCGGGGAGTGTCATGGAGATGAAGAGCAATTTACCCTGTACAACATGGGTTGCAGACCCATGTCTACAAACTTTTCTGAATCGTGGGCCACATGATCAGACGAAATATGACTGATGGTCACACAATAAAATGGAACAGGATAGAGAAGACCCTTTGAAAAGAACAGCAAGTTACTCTGTAGAGCATGGGTTGGAGACCCAAAACCTTTATAAATCGCGGGACACATGACAAAATGAAATATGTCTCTCGGTCACACGACGAATTGGAACAGGGTAGGAGAGAATCATTGAAAGGAAGGAGCAGTTTACCCTGTAGAGCATGGGTTGGCGACACATGTCTCTAAACCTTTCTGCATCGCAGGCCAGATGACAAATTGAAATGTGACTCGCTGTCACACGACGAATTGAAACAGGGTCGAAGATTATCATTGAAAGGAACAGCAATTTACCTTGTAGGGTAAAGATTGGAGATCCATGTCTCCAAAATTTCTGATTCGCGAGCCACATAACCCAACGAAATATGACTGACGGTCGCACGATTAAATGGAACAGGATCGGGGAGATTCATTAACATGAAAAACAATTTACACTGTCTTAAAGCATGGGTTTTAAACCCATGTCTCCAGGACTTTCTGAATCGCGGGCAATAACAAAATGATAATGACACTCTCAATGCTGATCCATTTCGTCGTCGGCCACACGACAAAATGGAACAGGATTGGAGAGAGCCATTGAAAGGAAGAACAAATTGCCCTGTAGAGTAGGGGTTGGAGACCCATGTCTCAAAATTGTTCTATATCGCGAACAACGTGACAAATCAAATATGACTGACGGTCACACGACGAAATGGAAGACGATCGGGGAGAGTATTTCGAAGGAAGATCAAATTGTCGTGGAGAGCATGGGTTTGGGAGCCATGTCTCCAAACTTTTCTGAATCGCGGGCCACATGACACAATTAAATATGGCTACCGGTCACACGATGAAATGGGACACTGTCGGTAAGTGTCATGAAATGGAAGATCAATTTACCTTGTAGAACATGGGTTGAAGATCGGTATCCAGACTGGTAACAGACAACAGAAGGGCAACAGTGCAGCAAATCACAGACGATCTTAATCTAGGATCTCCTCAAATGATCTCTGCACGCACTGTTTGCCGTACACTGCATCGGATGTGGTATGGTAGCCAAAGGCCTGTTTTAACACCCTTGCTGTCTGCAGTTAACAAGAGAAAACGTCTCCAGTTTGCACAGGAGCAGAAGGATTAGACAGTCGATAATTGGAAAAAAATTATGTGGACCGATAAATCACGTATTCAGTTGCATCATGCAGATGGCCAAGTGCGAATAAAGCGGAAACAGCACGAAAGCATGGACCCCAAATGCATTGCTACAACCCTTCAAATTGGTGGAGGCAACGTTATGGTTTGGGGAATGTTTTCCTGGCATGCTTTGAGCCCTTTAATTCGGGTTGATCAACGTTTGACTGGCACATCATATCTAAACTTGTTGCGGACCAAGAGCATCCTGTTATGTGGATGGTTTATCCCAATGGCGATGCCCACTTTCAACAAGTTAATTCGTCCTGCCATTGTGCTCGTATTGTACAGGATTGGATTCAGGAACATGCTGGTGAGTTTACTTTGCTTAGGTGACCCCCACAATCTCCAGATCTCAATTCCATTGACAATTTGTGGGATGAAGTTGAACGAGCCATCAGACATCTGGATCCACAACCCTGCAATCTGACACTCCTGGAAAGTGCTATTCATCAAGCATGGTCTCAGATTCCACAAACCACCTTTCAACATCTCGTTGAGTTGATGCTACGAAGAATCGACGCAGTATTAAAGGCAAAAGGTGGCATAACGAAGTACTGAAGGGGTGGTATTAATAAAGTGGCCACTCAGTGTATAAACTTTGGATTACAAACATACAATTTGTACACTGTAATTAAACGTGACATTGATCCCGTTGAAACCAAGCACAGGTACTGCGTTTACCTCATCCCTCTGAAAGATTTAAAGCCTAATGAAATAGATCAAGTGTACATAGGCTTGACTGTACGTAATTTAAAAACACGTTTGCTTGAACACTCACGCGATGTCAAAACAGGCTCAAATTCTACGGCCCTAGCTTTATTGGTAGCTAGCGGCACACATAGACGATCATGGGATGAAGTTAAAGTTCTCATTACACATAGCACTAAAAACATGACCCTCTTTGCAGTTTGCTTTTATATACACCATTATAGAGGTATCTGCTGTAATGACGATATGCCTTCTCTCCTTCCGATAACTAATTGAACCTTGTTGAAATAATAACAATCATAGCGGAATCATTAACACTTGTGTGACATCACATTGACTTTACTCGTTCGCAGTGCTGTGATTTCTCTTTCTCTCTGTGTTCAAAACAAACTTCGTGATCATGAGCTCTAACCATTTTGTGTCATCAAAGTCGCTATATATGTTGCGTGTCATTGTACTCTGACGCCATTGGGTTTGCGACCTGATGAAGATCACTAGTGTGATCAAAATATCTCGTGTCTTTACCTATCATGTGTTTTTAAACTTGTAAATGCCGTTTCTTATATGATTAAATGTGTAAGTGCTCTTCATCATTTTGTCTAAGGTGGTTATTGAACAAGTTGCCTATCGTGTAATGTATGACAGAAGTCTACTCACATACGAATATCGCTTGTAACACGAAATTTATCTACAGTCTGTTGATTTGATCTTAGCTGTAAAAGTAGATCTCTAAAATCCAAATAAGAAAGAAGCATATTTTCAAAAACAGAAGCTATGGATTGTAAAACAGATGACATTTTATTAACCATATGGGTACTTTTCGTTTATTTTAAATTATGCGTTCTTTGCCTTCACAAACGAAACTGGTCGTTCTTTAGGTGCTTAATCGTCGTCTTTGTTATACTGTAGGATAAAATTTTTGGTTAAGCAGTAGACAGCTACTTGGAAAATGTCGTTGACAATGAACTTTCTAACTACTATTAGGCTACAACTTTTTAAATTTCTAAAACACAACACTGCGCACTTTCTTGCTTTGGGTGTTGGAACTAATAGGAAAAAGAAAAAAACGCCAAAGTCTGGGTCAAACTTTCCTTTATACTCCCATCACTGGAATAGTTTGAAAGATGATAAAGCACATGCTGTTCCTCCAAGGCACATATGCTAAATGGTAATAGAATGTTTGGGGTTTTTATTCAAATGTATAACAGCTGCACCGCCAAAGTTTTTTTCCTGCGTTGTATCACGTATTGCGGATTTCGCATATTGTCAGACTTTTCCCGTAAAAAAGATATGTGCTAGTTATTATTAAATAGCACAGCTGAGGATACATCTTAGAGAATGTCAGTAAAATTCTAGGAGCAACAAGCATGGCTACAGTCTTCTTTGAATCGCTCAGTATATCTTCGTTTGCAGCTATGTGACTTAAGAAAGGATATGCGGTGTGTTATCGACATGTTTCGCAAAATTTGATCCCAAATCTTTGTTGACAATTAATTCTTACAATATTCACTATGTAATGTGAAAACTGCTATATATATATTAAATACTGTTAGACGGTACGGCGGTTGTTTCCGATACATGTCAAAGTATCAAGTGTGGGTCAAAAGTCCGGACCGTCTTGAAGGAAATTTTTTCGAATTCCTGTATGCTTCTTTACTAATGGGACATTGCGTGTGACACTACGCTATATGAATAGTTCCACAAAGAATTGTGAAAAGGTCATCTGTGTGTTCTTATTTTAATAATATGATAATTTTCATTTCCTATACAGATGGCCTTCAGGAATGCCTTTTAACGAATCAATAAAAATAATTAGAACTACTTAAAAAGATGAAACAAGATAATTGCTTTTTCATATACACAGGCGGAAAGTGAAAAAAGAACACCAAGAATAAATTAGCGGACAATCATAAAATTTACATATGTTAATTGCGTCGGGCTTACGTAGGTGTGATGTTAATTTCGGGACCAACCGGTGAGCGCTTACGCCACAGCACGGCATAATATTCAAATTATCGTCGGTGGTATTAAAGGAATACGGCGAAGTGAATATAATCAGTCATCGGCGTACGGACACGTGCGAAGACCCTGAAGAAGCTGAAATGCCTGGACATGGAAGACGTGTAGGATTTCAGCAGTTATCGGACTTTGAGCGAGGTCGTCTAGTCGGACTCCGCGAGGCCGGGTGGTCGAATCGTCGTATTGCGGGGCGAATTGGACGGGAAGTATCGGTGGTGGAACGATGGTGGCGTGGATGGTCCAAGGAACATTCCCACAAGAGAAGTCGTGGAACCGGGAGTCACAGACAGACTGATGAGCGGACCAATCGACGCCTAAGAAGAGCGGCGTTGTCAAGCAGAACATCCACTGCGACGTAATTCCCAGCTGCCGTTGCACCTGAGGTGACTGTGCGAACAATCCGCAACCGTCTACTCGATGCAGGACTACGTGCACGTGTGCCTGTAGCATGTGTACCTCTGACTCCAGCCAACCGTTAATAATGGCTGCAGTGGTGTCGCCAACGTCTGCACTGGAGAACGTAATGGCGATCTGTCGTGTTCAGCGAAGAAAGCAGATTCTGCTTGGGAGCCTCCTATGGCCGTATGCGTGTTTGCGGACGCACAGGGGAGCGTCTCCACCCTTCTTGCATCCACCAGCGACATACACGGGCCTACACCTGGTCTCCTGGTGTGGGGAGCGATCAGCTGTCATACCCGTACACAACTAGTGTTTGTACCGGGCACGTTAAAAAGCACCTCCTACATTAACAACATCATTTAGCCAATTGTTGTGCTATTTGTAAGGCCAGTCTATTGTGGTGTTTTCCAGCAAGATAACGCACGCCCACACAAGGCACGTGCAACGCAACATGCACTTCAGGGTGTGAGACAAATTCCATGGCCTGCACGTTCACCGGATCTTTCCCCCATTGAACACTTGTGGGATTTTATGGGACAACGACTTATCCGGACTCCACGGCCAGCCACGACCATCCCTGATTTACGCATCCAGGTTGAGGATGCTAGGATCTCAATACCCCAAACTTACATCTAGCATCTGTACGACAGACTCCATGCCACATTTTCACAGTGTGACGCAGTTCATGGCGGTTCAACCTCGTACTAACCACGTTACATAGAAATGTTATTTTTCAGTTTACCAGCAAATACAGCTGTATTTTGCCATAATGTTTTGATCACGTTATTTTCTGTATTCAGTTATTATGCTGTATAACTTTCGTTGGTATCAGACGCCTCATTCTTGGTGTTCTTTTTTCACTTTCCGCCAGTGTATTTGTAATGTTCGTTCATATGCATTTGATTGAGAGGTATTTCTTTACTTTCTAAAGAAAGTGGTTTGCTGACGTACCGATCGCCACTCTGTAGTTGTATCATCAGCTGTTCATCCGCGGCGTGGGACGACAAGCTGAAGATAAATCGGTATATGTGTAGTTTTGAGTCCTAAATTATTTGGATGAAAATTTCGAAAAAAAGAAGAAATACATATTTGACACTATGCAATTTGACATGAAATGGTGAAAAAATTCAGCTTTACAAGCCATTTTAGAGATTTTTACCGTAACATTTATCTGCGGGTACGAGAGTGTAAACACACGCCGCGTCGTCGAAACGATCTTTCGTTTCTGCTGTGGCGGCCATTTTATGCGTAGAAAACAACTTGACAGAGTAAGTAAGCCTTTTCATCTGATCACTGCTTACAATCCATAATTTATATACCAGATCATTCCATGTTACCTACTTACAGCTAATATCATTGAATCTGTTAATATTTTCTAATGACTTACACAGTGCGTCAAAGAATTTTTAAGACTGGGTCTGTAAAATGAAATACAAACAAGAAATTATAATTTGTTTTATTTTGTTATTCAAAATAAGTCCCTCCGGCTTTAATAGACTTGTTACAGCGATTTAATAATGTTACAAATGACTGTTCCAGTTCACTTTGCGGAATTGCCTCCAAAGCACGCGTCGAAGTTGTTTGTATGGTCAAAATATCATCAAAATAACACTATTTTAACGTCATTTTAAGTTTTAGGAACAAAGAAAAGCCGCAGGGTGCTAAATGAGGCGAATATGGTGGAAGATTCAACACACAGACGTTATTTTTCGCCAAAAATCTACAAACAAGAAGTGAGGTGTGACTGGGTGCATTGTCGTACAACAAACACCAATTGTTTTCATCTCGATATTCTGGACGAATGTGACGAATTCTGCCCATCAAGCGCCTCAACACCTTTAAATAAAACTCACCAGTAATTTTTTGTCCACTTGGAACAAATTCTTTGTGGATAATACCCTTACTATCGAAGAATGTAATCAGCATTGTTTTGATTTTCGATGGAATTTTTCTTGTTTTTTTACTTGTGGCGATTTTTTTGACTTCCATTCCGCACTTTGTTGCTTTGTTTTAGGATCATATTGAAAACACCATGTTTTATCACCAGTAACAATCGATTTTAAGAAGTTTGGATCATTTTCAGCGGCTGAAATGATGTCTCTGCAATGTGCACTTCTCATTGATTTTTGTTCATTGGTTAACGTGTGTGGAACAAATTTAGCACAGACTTATCTTTTGCCCAAATCTTCATGCAGGATGGTTCGAATCGTTTCTTTGTTGATGTTCAAAGACTCTTCCACCATTCTTAGTGACGCACATCGATTGTTTGCCACGAAATCACGCACTTTTTCAATAATCTCAGGTGTCCTAGATGAACTTGCTCTTCCGGTATGCTTATCATCTTCTAGCGTCTCTCTTCCGTCCAAAAAACGTTTGTGCCACAGAAAAACATTCGATCTACTTAAACAAAAGTCAGCGTAAACTTGTGTCATCATTTGGTACGTTTCCGAGGCACTTTTACCAAGTTTTGCGTTAAATTTAATAACAGCCCTTTGTTAAATCTTAATAATTCAACATGAAAAAATTTTTACTTCTCTAATGAACGCCCGTTTCGTTTGAGTTACTTTAACAACTGCGCAGTACTTTCGGCAGAAAGCAAGCAGATGATCACAGTTTATAATGCATTCGCGATTACACTGGTGGCGCCACCGTAAACTGAAATCTAGCGACAGTCTTAAAAATTCTTTGACGCACTGTGTATAGTTGCAATCTATAATCAGTATACCACAATTTTCTCTTTACAGTTAATATAATTTTTTAGGGAGTCAATGCGACGTATGTTGCTGCTGCTTCACGATAATCTTCTTGTCCCGTGGTTCCATCGTCGTTTCTACAAAGAACAGTGCAGTATGAATATTCATCATGCTCCTGTGCTTCCTTTTGCTTGCCGAAATGGCTGTAAAGGTTTTTTCGCAATAAATACGTGGTCGAAAATGTTATGAATGCTTTTATATATTTGTTGCGGAGACTTGGATATCCTTTCTCCATAATATCCCATAACTGAGTCAGAGATTTGGATCTGAATGTCGATACCAGACTGTCATCAGAAAGAAGTTGAACAAAGCTTTCCTTTTCGTGGTGAGTTAACCTGCAGGAGTTCAGATCTCCTGTGAAGAGATTATCGATCCAAGCTTCCTTTAGTCTCCCGCGAAAGGTGTTCAAAAATTTTAGATCTAGATTTCCTATTACTTTGACTCCATTACGATTCAAAGGAAAAATAAATAAATTCACTCGTCTCACGTAAACCAGAAGAAAAAACCTCGCGAACCGACAGTTGCGAAACACTGCTGTAGATATACCCGCTTTTATCTCTATCGTTCAGCAACCGGTATTTCGTGAGTGTTTGAACCGAGTAGTGAGCTTAATGAATGAGCTTCTAATTCGTTTTTTTTTTTTAATTTTCTGGAAGCTACAGCTATAGAAATGTCCACCTCTGTTACGAAAACGTTACACACGTACCAATAATAACGTCTTCACATGCTTAACAATACGATATGTTTTCCCAGGAAAAATTATGTTTGTGCTTTGCAAAATTTGTATGTGAGATTCAGTTGTTCTTCAAAACCACATTAAGAAAACGCAACTTTTTTCCCCAACCTCTAGTGTTGGGGGTGCATTATCCTGCTGTTACCAACAAGGCTCTCTGCCATACTATTTCCACAGAGTTGATAGAGCAGAATTGCCCAGAATATCAAGGTGGACGTGCTGGTTAGCAGGTTTGTCCACGATAACCAATGGGCCGGAATCATGCCACGAAAAACACTCCCACCCGAGTACACTGCCAACACCAAACTTCACCGTAGGAACACTAAACTTTGGTAAAAAGCGTTCCCTAGGCTGCCGCCATACCCACACAAGACCATCAAACTCACGGATCGTGTATCTGGATTCATCAGTCCATAGAACCCGTTTCCATTGATCTACGGTCCATGATAAATTTTCTTTGCATCGTGCTAACCGACGATTAGCATTCCGATTGGAGATGAAAGGCGTATGAACAGCCGCACGCCCACGGTGACTCATGGAATGAAGTTCTCTGCGAATGGTAAGTGTACGTACCGAGGTTCCAGAATTTTTACTCACATGTACACTGAGGTCTTGTGCAGCACTCCGTCGATTAGCTGTAAAGACTCTCCTAAAGCTTCGACGTCCTTTATCACTGATTTGTGTTGGTCTTCTGGTACGTTTTGAGGCAGTGGAAGACAGAGGCACGCCATGTGTCTTCCACGTATTTAGTACATCCAAAACATTTGACTTGGGTGTGTTTAAACGCCTGTCGGTTTCTCTTACGGACATCCCACTAATATAACACCCAACAATCTTTCCTTTCTCAAAATCAGTACTCTCCCGCCACGATATTTTCGCTCAACCTCACAGTGCGATATGATCGCGGTCGGCTGCAGGCTTGTTTTCATACCGTTTGCAGCTGTACCATGCATCTTAACAACGCAGTGGATCCGTTGACTTACTTTTGAAGGGTTGTCCGATGGCTTTTGTCAATATAATGTATGTGAGTGATTGCTAATTATTCTTTTGCTTCCTAACACTGGAATGCCGCCTTATTGTCGTAGTGGTCCAAGCGTTGACTTCCAACAATTCTCCCGAGATGATTCCCAAACTCTGCGAGGCATTTATGTTGTTTGTGTCGTAAGACACACACAACATCCTCTCCCTCTCTCTTACCTGGAACCAGTGTCCCTAAATTATGGACGGGCCACCGCTATGTTCTATAACGTTGTTCACGGATATTAAACCCCAAATAACGAAAACCCTTTGAATTGTTAGTCTCACTAATTTACCAAATAAAAAAAACAGAAGTTCAATATAGTAATAATAGTTGGCCTAAATGTTAGACGAATTCTATCTGTTGCGCAGCTATATCGCAATCCGCGTAAGCATCTATCAAATTCAAAAATTTATAAATTGTTGAGCGTTCCCTGGACATTGATGTAAAGAAAAATAAATATTGAAGTGTAGTGTGAAATTCGTATCATATTTCTTCACACATGTTAAAATTTCGGTCATGGTCCTGTAAAGAATTTGACATTTCAAAAGTTTTCTGAAGATCTTGCCCGATATCCAAGGGGATTCTGAATGGGCAGTAGAACATTATTATGAAATTAAATAAAAATAAACCATCTTTTTTGCATAAGAAGGCACAGTTTCATGCAGGGGACAAAGCCTTTCATTAAACAAAATGTGGGGAAGAAAGACCAATTGGCAAAATGTAAGCAGAGCTTCTGCGTAAATTGCTTTAGCAGAGGTCACGTGTCTGGTACTTCCAATTTACACTGCGGAGCATGAGATTGAGAGCCTCAAAACATTTCTGAATCGCGGGACACATGACAAAATGAAATATGTCTCACGGTCACACGAGGAAATGGAACATGGTCGGGGAGTGTCATGGAGAAGAAAAGTAATTTACCCTGTACAACATGGGTTGAAGACCCATGTCTCCAAAATTTTCTGAATCACGGACCACATGACCAGACGAAATATGACTGACTGTCAGACGACAAAATGGAACAGGATCGGGAAAATCTATTAAAAAGAAGAGCAACTTACACTGTAGAGCATGGGTTGGAGACCCAAAATCTTTATGAATCGCGGGACACATGACAAAATGAAGTAGAACTCTCGGTCACACGACGAATTGGAACAGGGTAGGAGAGAATCATTGAAAGGAACAGCAATTTACCCTGTAGAGCATGGAATGGCGACACATGTCTCTAAATCTTTCTGCATCGCAGGCCAGATGACAAATTGAAATGTGACTCGCGGTCACACGACGAATTGGAACAGGGTCGGAGATTATTATTAAAAGGAACAGCAATTTACCTTGTAGGGTATAGGTTGGAGATAGATGTCTCCAAAATTTCTGATTCTCGAGTCACATAATCCAACGAAATACGACTGACGGTCACACGACGAAATGGAACAGGATCGGGGAGACTCATTGAAATGAAGAACAATTTACCATGTAGAGCATGGGTTGGAAACCAATGTCTCCAAACTGTTCTATATCGCGTACAACGTTACAAATCAAATATGACTGACGGTCACACGACGAAATGGAAGAGGATCGGGGAGAATCTTTGGAAGGAAGATCAATTTATCGTGGAGAGCATGGGTTTGAGAGCCATGTCTATAAACTTTTCTGAATCGCGGGCCACATGACACAATTAAATATGGCTACCAGTCATACGATGAAATGGGACATGGTCGGGAAGTGTCATGAAAACGAAGAGCAATTTACCTTGTAGAACATGGGTTGAAGACCCATGGCTCCAAACTTTTCTGAATCGCGGGCCACATGGTAAAATGAAGCATGACTCGCGGTCACACGACGAAATGGGACAATGTCGTAGGGAGTCATTTGAAGTAACAGCAATTTACCCTGTAGAGCATGGGTTAGAGACCTGTGTCTCCAAACGTTTCCGAATCGCGGGACGCATGACCAAATTAAATATGACTCACAGTCACGCGACGAAGTGGAACATGATCTGGGAGAGTCATTGAAAGGAAAAGCAATATAGCCAGTAGAACATGGGTTGGAGACCCATGTCTCTAAACTTTTGTGTATCGCGGCCACATGACCAAAGAAAATATGACTGACCGTCACACGACAAAATGGAGCAGGGTCAGGGAATGTCATTGAAAGGAATAGCAATTTACACTGTAGAGCATTGGTCTTTAAACTTTTCTGAACTTTACCCATGTCTCCAAGCTTTTCTTAATCGTGAGCCACATATCAAAATCAAATATGACTGAGGGTTAGACGGCGAAATGGATGACTGGTAAAACTGGCATTTACGAATATGACTGACTGCTACGACGGGCATTGACGCATTAGCCTTCTGTACGCCTTCGACGCATCGAAATTAAACGGATCTTTGCCATTGCCAGAGAATTTGGGTATCCGAAACACATGGTGCATACCATTCTCCGCAGGCATCGACGATCTGCGTTTACCGCATTTGAACGAACCCGCACTATTACAAGTACGTAAGATCCATGAGCTATTTTCCCGGCTGCACCAGCGTTTTAAACCACGCATGTGCCAGGTTTAATACACTAGTGGCCACTTTATTATGACCACCCGACAGTTTTCACCAAATGAGCTATGGCTATATGCTGTTACCGCTACAGTGCGAGGCTAGTATGAAAATGGGAAAGCGTAGTGCTTGCGACAGTAGTAGAAGAGATTTTGGGGGGATGAGATGGGTAAAAAATGCGATTTCACAGACTTTCAACTTGGGATGATTGTAAAAGCACGAAGCCATGGAGCGAGTGTCGCCGATACCGCCACATTCGTGAAATGTTTCAGAGCAGCTGTTAAAGTGTTTAAGGACTGGATTGTCAGCCAAAAGACTGAGTTTCTACGTGCAACGTGCGGTCGTCATTGTCGAGTGACTGCTTGGGAGGAACGGAGTGCATCCAGCCTGGTAACAGACAACAGAAGGGCAACAATGCAGCAAATTACAGACCATCTTAATCAAGGATCTCCTCAAATGATCTCTGCACGCACTGTTCCCCGTACACTGCATCGGTTGGGTTATGGTAGCCAATGGCCTGTTCGAACGCCTGTGCTGTTTGCAGTTAACAATAGAAAATTTCTCCAGTTCGCACAGGAGCAGAAGGATTAGACAGTCGATAATTGGAAACAAATTATGTGGTACGGTGAATTACGCTTTAAGTTGCATCATGTCGCCGGCCAAGAAAGAATTTGGCGAAACAAGCACGAAAGAATGGACCCCAAATGCCTTGCTACAACCCTTCAAGTTGGTGGATGCAACGTTATGGTTTGGGGAATGTTTTCCTGGCATGCTTTGGGCCCTTTATTTCCTGTTGATCAACGTTTGTCTGGCATATCATATGCGGCCCAAGTGCATCCTGTCATGTGGATGGTTTATCCCAATGGCGATGGCCACTTTCAACAAGTTAATTCGTCCAGCCATTGTGCTCATATTGTACAGAATTGGTTTCAGGAGCATGCTGGTAAGTTTACCTTGCTTAAGATGCACCCACAATCTCCAGATCTCAACACCATTAAGAATTTGTGGGATGAAGTTGAACGAGCCTTCAGACAGCTGGATGCACAACCCAGCAATCTCACACTCCTGGAAAGTGCTATCCATCAAGCATGGTCTCAGATTCCACTAACTACCTTTCAACATCTCGTTGAGTTGATGCTAAGAAGAATCGACGCAGTATTAAAGGCAAAAGGTGGCCCAACGAAGTACTGAAGGGGGGGGGGGGTATTAATAAAGTGGCCACTCAGTGTATAAACTTTGGATTACAAACATACAATTTGTACACTGTAATTAAACGTGACATTGATCCCGTTGAAACCAAGCACAGGTACTGCGTTTACCTCATCCCTCTGAGAGATTTAAAGCCTAATGAAATAGATCAAGTGTACATAGGCTCGACTGCACGTAATTTAAAAACACGTTTGCTTGAACACTCACGCGATGTCAAAACAGGCTCAAGTTCTACAGCCCTAGCTTGATTGGTAGCTAGCGGCACACATAGACGATCATGGGATGAAGTTAAAATTCTCATTACACATGGCAACAAAAACATGACCCTCTTTGCAGTTTGCTTTTATATCCACCATTATAGAAGTATCTGCTGTAATGACGATATGCCTTCTCTCCTTCCACGAACTACTTGAACCTTGTTGAAATAATAACAATCATAGCGGAATCATTAACACTTGTGTGACATCATATTGACTTTACTCGTTCGCAGTGCTGTGATTTGTCTCTCTCTCTCTGTTCAAAAGAACCTTCGTGAGAATGCGCTCTAACCATTTTGTGTCATCAAAGTCGCTATATATGTTGCGTGTCATTGTACTCTAACGCCATTAGGTGGGCGACCTCATGAAGATCACTAGTGTGATCGAAATATCTCGTGTCTTTACCTATCATGTTTTTTATACTTGTAAATACCGTTTCTTATTTGATTAAATGTGTAAGTGCTCTTCATCATTTTGTCTAAGGTGGTTATTGAACAAGTTGCCTATCGTGTAGTGTATGACAGAAGTCTACTCACATACGAATATCGCTTGTAACACGAAATTTTTCTACAGTCTGTGATTTGATCTTAGATGTAAAAGTAGATCTCTAAAATCCAAATAAGAAAGAAGCATATTTTCAAAAACAGAAGCTAAGGATTGTAAAACGGATGACATTTTATTAACCATATGGGTACTTTTCGTTTATTTTAAATTATGCGTTCTTCACCTTCACAAACGAAACTGGTCGTTCTTTAGGTGCTTAATCGTCGTCTTTGTTATACTGTAGGATAAAATTTTTGGTTAAGCAGTAGACAGCTACTTGGAAAATGTCGTTGACAGTGAACTTTCTAACTACTATTAGGCTACAACTTTTTCAACTTCTAAAACACAACACTACGCACTTTCTTGTTTTGGGTGTTGGAACTAATAGAAAATAGAGAATACGCCAAAGTCTGGGTCAAACTTTCCTTTATACTCCCATCACTGGAATAGTTTGAAAGATGATAAAGCACATGCTGTTCCTCCAAAGCACATATGCTAAATGGTAATAGAATGTTTGTGGTTTTTATTCAAATGTAAAACAGCTGCACCGCCAAAGTTTTTTTCCTGTGTTGTATCACGTATTGCTGATTTCTCATATTGTCAAACCTTTCCCGTAAGGAAAAAAATATGTGCTAGTTATTATTAAATAGCACAGCTGAGGATACATCTAACAGAACGTCAATAAAATTTTAGGAGAAACAAGCATGGCTACAGTCTTTAAATCGCTCCTTATGACTTCGTTTGCGGCTATGTGACTTAAGAAAGGATATGCGGTGTGTTATCGACATGTTTAGCAAAATTTGATCCCAAATCTTTGTGGTCAATGAATTCTTGCAATTTTCACTATGTAATGTGAAAACTGCAGTATATATAAATTAAATACTGTTAGATTGTCTGCGGGATGTATTAAATACATATCTAAATATCCGGTGCGGGTCAAAAGGCTCGACAATCTTGAAGGAAATGTTTAGTGATATTCTGAATTATTGTATGCTTCTTTACTATCGGGACACAACGTGATATAAATACACTGACGGAAAATAAAATCACAACACCAAGAAAGGGTTGTGTTATATAAACGACAGTTGGTAGGCGGTGAGAGTACAGCTGTCAGATGACGTCTATGCAAATTTCGCGCTAAGCGCATACGTGTGGCGCTAGTAGCGCCCCTCGGAACATGCAAAGCAGGTTTGCTGTAAATACGCGCTGTAACGTTTCTAAGCGTTAGTTATCGTTGTGATTCGACGTAGGGTGTTGATGTTAGTTAAGAATGCCATTAAGAAGACGAAGAAGCCATTATCAACAGCTCACGGAGTTTGAACGAGGTCGTGTAACAGGGCTACGAGAAGGTGGATTTTTTTCCGCAATATTGCAGGACGACCTGGCAGGAATGTAGCCACTGTGCATGATTGTTGGCAGCGGTGGTCAAGGAAAGGTACTGCCTCAAGACGACCGGGTTCCGGCGACCACGTGACACTACTGAGAGGGAAGACCGCTGTGTACGGCGTATGGCCGTGGCGCATCGTACCGGGTCTGCGGCAGCAATTCGAGCTGCAGTTGCCACCACAGTAACACAACGAACTGTTACAAGTTGGTTACTTGAAGGACAGCTCCGAGCCAGACGCCCTGTAGCGTGCATTCCACTTACTCCAAACCACTGCCGTTTGCGACGTCAGTGGTGTCAAGCTAGAGCTCATTGGAGGACGATGTGGAGATCTGTTGTGTTTTCTGATGAAAGCCTGTTCTGCCTGGGTTCCAGTGATGGCCGTGTGTTGGTTAGAAGGAAGCCAGGTGAGCGCCTGCAAACAACCTTTCTGCAGTCGAGTCACACTGGACCTACACCTGGAGTTATGGTCTGGGGAGCAATTTCCTATGACAGCAGGAGCACTCTCGTGGTTATCCCACGCACCCTGACGGCACAGTTGTACGTCGGTCTGGTGATTCAACCTGTTGTGCTGCCATTCATGAAGAGCATTCCATGGGGTGTTTTCCAACAGGATAACGCTCGCCCGCATACCGCTGTTGTAACCCAACATGCTCTACAGAGTGTCGACATGTTTCCGTGGCCTGCTAGATCACCAGATCTTTCACCAATCGAGAACGTATGGGACATCATTGTACGAAAACTCCAGCGTCACCCCAACCAGCACTAACCGTCTCTGTATTGACCGACCAAGGGCAACAGGTATGGAACTCCTTCCCACAAACTGACATCCAGCACCTGTACGACACAATGCATGAACGTTTGCGTGCTTGCATTCAACATTCTGGCGGTTACACCGGTTATTAATGTACCAGCATTTCACATTTAAAATGGCTCTTCTCGCGCTTACAATAAGCTGTGATCTTGAAACCTTAATCGATTAAATATGTTACCTATACAAATGTATTGCCGCCATTTCATTCCTCTACAACTATTTTCCCGTGGTGTTGGGATCTTTTTTTTCCGTCAGTGTAGTTCCACAAAGAATTGTGAAAAGGGCATTTGTATGTGCTTATTTTAAAAATATGAGAATTTTCATTTCCTATATAGTGTTCATTTATTTGTTTGGATGGCCTTCATGTATGCCTTTTAACGAACCAATAAAAATAATTGGAACTATTTAAAAGGATGAAACAAGGTAATTGCTTTTTCATATATTTGTAATGTTCTTCATCTACATTTGATTGAGATGCATTTCTTTACTTTTTAAAGTAAGTGTTTTACTGACGTACAGATCGCCGCTCTGTAGTTGTATCATCAGCTGCTCATCCGCGGCGTGGGACGACATGCTGAAGATAAGTCGGTATATGGGTAGTTTCGAGTCCTAAATTATTTAGATGAAAATGTCGAAAAAAGGAAGATATATATATTTGACAATATGCAATTTAACATGAAATGGTGAAGAAAATTAAGCTTTACAAGGCATTTTAAAGATTTTTACTGTAACATTTACCTGCGGGTACGAGGGTGTTCCCAGCACAACCACGTCGTCGAAACGATCTTCCGCTTCTGCTGTGGCGGCCATTTTATGGGTGGAAAACAACTTGACAGAGTAAGTAAGTCTTTTCATCTGATCACTGCTTAGAATCCATAATCTATATACCAGATCATTCCATGTTTACCTACTTACAGCTAATATTATTCAAACTGTTAATATTTTCTAATGACTTATAAGTGCATTTTATAATCAGTATACCACAATGTTCTCCTTACAGTTAATATTTTTTTATGGGGTCAATGCGACTTCTGTTGCTGCTGCTTCACGATAATCGTCTTGTCCCGTGGTTCCATCGTCATTTGTACAAAGAACAGTGCAGTATGAATATTCATCATGTTCCTGTGCTTTCTTTTGCTTGCCGAAATGGCTGTAAAGGTTTTCTCGCCATAAATACGTGGTCGAAAATGTTATCAATGCTTTTATATCTTTGTCGCGACGACTTGGATATCCTTTCTCCATAATATCCCATAACTGAGTCAGAGATTTGGATCTGAATGTCAATACCAAACTGTCATCAGAAAGAAGTTCAACAAAGCTTTCCTTTTCGTGGTGAGTTAACCTGCATGAATTCAGATCTCCTGTGAAGAGATTAGCGATCCAAGCTTCCTTTAGTTTCTCGCGACAGGTGTTCAAAAAATTTCAGATCTAGATTTCCTCTTACTTTGATTCCATTACGATTCAAAGGAAAAAATAAATAAATTCACTCGTCTCTCGCAAACCGGCAGAAAAAACCTCGCGAACCGACAGTTGCGAAACACTGCTGTAGATATACCCGCTTTTATCACCATCGTTCAGCAACCGGTATTTCGTGAGTGTTTGAACCGAGTAGTGAGCTTAATGAATGAACTTCTAATTCGTTTTTTTTATTTTCTGGCAGCTACAGCTATTGGAATGTCCACCTGTGTTACGAAAAAGTTACACACGTACCAATAATAACGTCTTCACATGCTTAACAATACGATATGTTTTCCCAGGAAAAATTATGTTTGTGCTTTGCAAAACTTGTTTCTGAGATTCAGTTGTTCTTCAAAACTACATTAAGAAAATGCAACTTTTGTCCTCAACCTCTAGAGTAGGGGAGCCCCAGGACGCTGTGTATCCCATATCCCTCCGGGAAGTTACCTACATGTGCTAGAAATGTGGACTTCGTATTTGTCGGTATTTGTTCCATCTGAGTGAATCCAATTGACTGAAGCACAGTCTGAAACCTGAATCAGTTTTCAGTTCCTGTTCCGGAAAAGCTTCAGAACGTGCACAGGACGCTCGAATTCTTTGTATATTGAAACCTGGATATCATACTATCTTTATTAATATCAGAACCAACGTCGAAGGCTGCACGCGATTGTAACATTAAGGGGGTACCTACGTCTGTAGTTGATTGAATCAGTTGTGTTTCTTTATGACATCTGAAAGATTTCCTTCTTTTTCATTTTAAATATGATTTGTGTGATTTATGATATGAAACTTTTCTTACAATTACTAGTTTGTAAAGAAAATTATTGTGGGTCTGGATGTGAGTGTGGCCTCGGGATTGTCCTGTATTCCTGCCTTGGACAGCAAATGCCATGTTCAATGCATTGGTACATCTCTGCGGAGAAGGAAATGCCTTTTCAAGAACTTTCGGTTCTAGATGATAATTAGCACGCCATACAAATTTTCCTCCTACCTCTTGCGGAATCTTCCTGTTATTCATTATAAGCTGCGAACGTGGATTGCAGCGCCTCCAATAAATCCGATATCATAAAATGACGTAAACAAATCCTCCCGCTTATGCACGATCCATCAAAACTTGTCAAACACTCAAACAATCAGGACTTCAAGCATACGTTACACTTTAATCACTATGTTTAAAAATAACAGGTCCTTAAAATACGAGATCTTTCGAACGTACTGTGCCTTCATCATCAGATAATGAACAAGCTATGTTTATTTCCCGAAGATGAAGGCACAGTGACTTCGAAATATCTCGAATTTCAATGTCATCTTTTTTAAAGTTTTAACCGGTTATTTTCAAACAATGATTAAAGTGTAACATATACTTGAAGTCATAAGTGCTTCACAAATTTCGATGGATCATGCATAAGACAGGGGATTTGTATGTCATTTTATTGCAATTAGCACGCAGTTTGTCTGGTGTTTTTTCATATGCATTCCGATATCGAAGAAGAAACGAATAGTGAAAGAAAAGCTTGCAGTTGTGTTAAAGGAAAAGATTGATGTCACTTCATCAGTCGAGAAAAACATAAGTTAATTGCAGGTGTAGGGGAAATTTGAAATCTGGACGAGGCGCACTCTGCGCAAAGAGGAACTAATGCTGCTATGCTGCCATCTGTCGGCAATGTAAAATTTAAAAGCACTCTTTTTTTGTAAGGACGGAATAGCATCTATTTTTTTCTTTTCTTTGCTTGGAAAAGTAAAACAACTTTATCTAATGGTGTTAAGTCTCGCTAAAAAAAATATTTTTCAGCCAGAAAAAAGTTTACTTTTAAATTAAAATATATTCCTGGCGGATGCCTCAAAGTGAATTATACTATGTTAGCTACACTTTAAATATGTACCCGGTTACTGGAATTGTTTGAATTCCACAGACAACGGATATATGACGACACATCGAGCCATAGGGTGGAGATGAACACATGAAGTAACCAGGAAGGCTATTGGTTGAACGATGGTGTACATTATGAGTTCACTTACCGCACATATGCAATATTGGCTGATGGATTCTATGCATCTTAACTTTGTATCGCATATGCAAAATTCTCTAAATGCAAGAATTTTTCTTTAAAGAAAACATTAACATTACCAACATTTTGTTCCTGTTTTTATACCGAGTTGTACCCTACTACCAAGAGTAGGTAACGATTGGTCGACAGAACGTTTGATCGACATAACGATTGGTCGACAGTAAAGACTGGTCACTATAACGATTAGTCGACATAAAATGGTGAAGGGAACTTGGAAAGAAGAAACAAAATTTGAATAAGTGCAAAAAGTTTGGCGGTAAATAGCCCTACCGCAAGATTGCCACACATCTTTCAGCAACCCGGAAAATTGCCACACACAGAAAAATTGCCCCACAGGAAAATTGCCTCATGGTTTTCATAAGGGTACGAGCAAAAATCGCCGTTCGTCCGAGAAACGCTTTGAAGTAGTGGCAGTTTCCCCAAGGTGCCTATACCTAAATTGCCCCAGGGCCCTTTCGGAAATACAATAACATCGTTCAGAAGGTCCGCTATGTAGATTTCACTTAGAGTACAAAAGATTACACGGGGGCCTATTTGGAAATAATATGTTATAATGCTGTACGTTCTGACGACTACATTCTGAAAGATACTATTTCCAAAAAATAACGTTACGTTTTGAGAGGTCAGTACGTTCTGAGAGGTACCGCTGCGAATGTAAACCTTAATCCTCTGAACCAATGGTTATCTCGACCAGTCGTTACGGTCGACTGATCGTTATGTCGTGCTGTCGACCAATCGTTATGCCGACCAATCGTTACTGTCGACCAATCGTGCGACACCGCTCACAGGAACATAGTTTGGGGATATTTTAATACGTCTGTAGAAATGCAGGATTTTTATGGTCGACGTTAATGTTCAATGAAACGGCGTGCAAGTGTTCATAAGGTTTATTAACAGGAATGAAAAAGAAGATAGTTTCACACATACATTACTCTGTTGCAGAGTAGCAGAAATTTAAAACTAAAAAATATTCCAAAGCAGATTCCGTTATTATTTCCATTTGATTTAAGGTAGGTCACCACCTAAAATCATTTTTATTTTATTTTTTATTTAATTCATTTAACATTTTCAGATTATGTGCAACATGTATAGCTAAAAAATAATTAGGATGAAAAAAATTCATTAATGGCATTAATTAACTTTAAATTTAATAAAATTAAATTCATTCATCTTACGAAAACATTAAAATATCTTAAACATTTGGGTGTATTTAATCAAGAAAGGCGTCAAAATGCTCATTAGAATGTTCTGAATGCAATAAACTATAACAATGAAGTTAGTGAAAAGGAATTAAAAGTTGTACTTCTATATATACAGGATATATTCAAATCTTTAAAAGAGTGTATTTATCAGGAACAAATGTTTCTCTAAAAAGAAAAGTAATCATGCTACAGTCTTCATTTTAGTTCATTGCACAGCTAAATGAGTGATATGTATGCTGTTAAAATTTATTTGAAGTTTCATACATAAATAGTTCTCAAGTTATTAGTGTTGGATACACGATGATAACAACATATTTTCAATATTGAGAAAACGTAAAAAGAAAAGCTCAGTGGCTCTGAAAAAGTAACTGTAATTTTCAAAGGTCCTCAAAACACCCCACTTTTGTAAGTTTCACCTTCAGTATCAAGGTGGATTTCTAGTTTTTTTCTTTCTGCTGGCTCTGTTTTTCTTTCTTTGCAATTTAGAAGCAGGTGTTGAGGCATTTTGTGCTTTCATCGAACGCTGACAATCCAAATGACCAAAGCCTAAGTCCAAAACTCTAACCAATCCATTATAACCGTCATTCAATGTGATGGTTATAAGAACCGCACCAAATCGATGAGCCACATCCGCAAGGAATTTCAACAGGCATCCGAGAGTGTTCTTTCGATGAATACCATCCGTAAGGAAGCCCATCTGCTCGGTTATCATGGACGTGCTGCCGCCCACAAGCCTTTGATCACCAAGTCCAATAGCGCTGCTCGGCTAACGTGGTGCGAAGAACGTCGACAGTGGACCGTTGAACAGTGGAAACTGGTTCTCTCAAGCGACGAATCAAGGTTCAACCACTCCGTTCGGATGGCAGGGTCAGGGTTTGTCTTCTTCCTGGAGAACGCCTCCTGCCGGAATGTATTGTGGCAACTGTGAAGTTCGGTGGTGGTGGAATTATGCTATGGGGTTGTTTCTCCTGGTATGGCACGTGACCCTTGGTCATAATTCCTGGTAGACTCAACGCCGAGACCTACTGCACCATTCTGGATGACCATGCGCTTCCTACGTTGTGGCAGTTTTACGGGGTAGACCCATGTTACTTTCAGGATTACAATGCCACCTGTCATGTTGCGAGGTCGAATGGTCTGGTCTGCACAGAGCCCGGACAGTAACCCTATCGAGCACCTCTGGGACGAGTTGGAGCGTCGACGTAAGGGGTGCCCCCACCGTCCGAATTCGGTGAAGGAACTGACCCGTCTTCTCCAAGCCGAGTGGAAGAGAATACCGCTAGCCGACGTACAACGCCTGGTTTAGAGTATGCTCCGGAGGGTCGCAGCCGTAATCGCCGCTCGTGGAGGCTCCACCAACTTATGAAGGTGAATAAACTTCGTTTTGCTTTGCTATCACAGGCAGGTGTCCAATTACTTGTTTGTTGATAGCGTACATCAATGGGATGTTATAATAGCGAAAAGAATAAGTCCGCTCGGCAAACGTTAAATTGTGGTCCGGATGATGTTGATTCACGAGTCTTCGTCTCGTGAATTACGGGATCATAGCGAAGAAGCTGTTGGAACCGGAGAAGAGGAGAAATATTGAATAACCTATAACACCGTCCGTTATTCGCGCAGAGGCCCACTGAGAAAGAATGTTGGTTCCTGATCCCCCAGTTAGCGTTCAGGTAAGTAGCTATAGCGATTATGATGAACTTATAGAATCAGTTGATATACAAGCTCATTCATCCACCAGTGATGTGGATCCTGTATATGTACCACCATCTTCCTCTAATGAACCACACAGAATCACACAATGTGAAATTAGTGATCCCATTAGGGATTTTCAGCTGCCAAAGTGTAACGCTGAACAGTTAGCATCGCGATTGCAACAGTGGAACCTTCTTGTCAATAAAGCAAGAGTGTCTTTTTTTCGTGTTCGTCAGAAACAACTGGAAGGCTATTTTATCAGTGAAGGTGAAATAACATTCTGCAAAAAGGTTGAAGGTGTGATGCAGGAACTAAACATTCTGTACAAATCAGACGAGTGGAGACTCTTTATAGAATCATCCAAAACAAGCCTTAAGGATGCACTACTATGTAATAGTAACAAAAGGCCTTCTATCCCTGTTGCATATGCAGCCTTAGCTAAAGAAAGTTATACCATGTTAAAAGGTTTCTTAAGCATCATCAGCTACAATAAACATGAAATGCTGATATGTGCAGATTTCAAAGTTAATGCGATTTTGCTTGGCTTGCAAGAAGGGTACACAAAGTACTGTTGCTATATCTGCGAGTGGGATAGCCGCACAAGAGATCTACATTACAAACAGGATGAATGACCTCGACGAACAGCTTTGTTGCTTGGCACAAAAAATGTTGCTTACAAACTTCAGGTGAAGGCTAGCAAAATTGTTCTGCCACCATTGCACATAAAACTGGGGCTCATAAAGTTATTTTTAAAGGCTGTGAACAAGAATGAATCTGCATTTCAATACTTGTGCCAAAAGTTCCCAAGACTAAGTACTGAGAAGATCAAACAGGGAATATTCATTGGACCAGAGATACGCCATCTCTTTGGAGACCAACAGTTTGAGTGTATTCTTAATCCTGATGGACAAAATGCTTGGTAACGTTTGCGGAATGTTGCAACATTATTCTTGGGAAACAAGAGGGCTGACAAGTACATGGACCTTATGGAACAACTACAATATTACGTGCTTATGAAAAACGTGGCTGCAACATGACACTAAAGATGCACTTCCTATATATCGATGTCTTCCCTGAGAACTGCAGTGCTTTCAGTGATGAACATAGGGAACGATTCCACCACTACATTTCTGCAATGGAGCAACGATATAAAAGGAAAGTGGAATGCTGCAATGTTAGCAGATTTTTGCTGAATGCTCCATTGAGATGCATCGGACGTTCCCCACAAGCGACAAGCAAAAGAGCAACGCGCATAAAGTAATGGAATTCGTTAAACGTTATTCCTAGTATTTAGACATCCCATTAAAATGTATATGTAATATATACTAAATATAAATTTTTAAATTAATACGGAACAATAGCTAAGAGAGGATTTTTACTGTTATTTTCGTATTCAGCGCCCAAAATTCTATAAAGAAAAAACACTTCCATTCTTGTAAAAATTTCATTGTTGAACAGTGTTATCTGCCCAACAGTGAACTTGTTATGGATGGGTGCGATTTGTTTAATAAACTTTTTTCTGAGTTAACATTCCGATACGAATGACAGGCAAGAGGATAGCTACTTGTGTAATAGAACACCAAATTTCGATAATAATATATTTTTTTATTTTATTTTTGCTCTTCGTAGGTATTGAAACATATTTAGATATTTTTGGTGTTTCATTAAAAACCGCTATGTGGAGATGTAACTTCCACTGTTTTAAAAGTGGTAATCAAACCTGCTTTTCCTGTCTTTGTGGTAGAAGCATCATCCTCCTAAAAAGAAGTATTTTCACTGAAGGGAAAAAAGATATCCATCATGTGTGGAATACACTTTATGTATGAACCCAACCAAGGTAGTTTCGCAGACTTCAGAAATTTAATAAGTCATAAGACTGATTTTCATAAAGCCCTTGGCGCTACAGGAGTTTCGTACTACAAACATTCAAACTCAAAACTCAATTTGAGCATTCTTTCGAAAGAGCGACCTATCTTATAGCGAGATGTTAACATGTATTTCGAAAAGGAATTGCAAGAATTTTAAAAAATTCCACCATAAATTTAAATTGAACTTTGAATGAAATTGAGGCCTGCAGATTTTTTGGTGTAGTTTGAACAGATTTCAATTTGGATTCCCAGAGTGATAAGGAACTAGAATAAGTACTGCGCTTTTCAAAAATATGAAAAACGTATTCTTGCATTTTCAACTATTGTTTTTTTATTCTTAGAGTAAAACATAATTGTACATAAACCCAATGGTTTTTAAGTCTATAAATGTTTGTATTTACTGATATGAGACATTCAAAGCGACTTTCCTAATTTGCAGTTATTTTGTCGTGAGGGGAAACTGCTGAACTTCAGGTACTTGGAATTTCGTTACCATGCACGAAAGGTAATCGGGCGATGCGGGTTCGACTCCAGCTGCAGCAGGTTGTAATTTTATCTATTGGGAATCTTACGATATCATCATCATCATCATCATCATTGTCAACCATTATCAATCCACTGCTGGACGAAGGTCTCCCCAAGTTTCCTCCACAACGGTCTGTCTTGTGCCAGTTTCCTCCATGTCACCCCTGCATACTTTCGAATTTCATCCACCCATCTCCCATGTTGTCTTCTTCTGGGTCTTTTCCTGTCCCTTGGAATCCAATCTAAAATTTCGGCTGTCCATCGATGATCTGTCCTTCTGGCAGTATGTCCAGCCCATTGCCATTTCAGGGATTTAACTCTGATCATGATGTCTTCCACTCTTGTCATTTTTCGGATCCACGAGTTCCTCTTCTTATCTCTCCTGGTTACACCAAGTATGCACCCCTCCATGCTTCTTTGAGTTGTCTGCAGCCTTTGTATGTCTCTTTTAGTTAAGGTCCACGTCTCTGCACCATACGTAAGCACTGGAAGGATGCATTGATCAAACACTTTTCTTTTAAGACATAATGGCATATTGCTCTTGAAAATTATGCTGTTTCTTCCAAAAGCTCTCCAGGCAAGTTTTGTACGCCGATTAATTTCTTCATCAATGTGACCCTCACTTGATATCTGCTGTCCAAGATAAACGTACGTATCTGTTATCTCCAGCTTTTCTCCATCAATCGATAAATCTTCATTTCTTGTTAAAGCATTGAACATCACTTTTGTCTTCTGAAAGTTCATTTTTAATCCCACTTCTTTACTCTTGTCAGCAAGTTCCTGGATCATACTCTGCAGCTCTGATGGGCTAGTTGCAAAAATGACTACGTCATCAGCAAAACGAAGGTGGGTTAGATAATCTCCATTAATCTTTATCCCCTTGTTTTCCCAGCTCAGTGACTGAAAAACACCCTCCAATGTGGCATTAAAGAGCTTCGGAGATATGGTGTCCCCTTGTCTCACTCCCTTTCCAATTTTTATGTGTGTTGTATTTTCAAACAGCCTAATCTTTGCACTTGCATTTTCATAGATGTTATTAATAATATTAATGTATGCATCTTCAATACCGCAGGTTTTCAGAGCCATTGTAACTGCTGATGGTTTCACCGAATCAAAGGCTTTTTCATAATCGATAAAAGCCATGCACAATGGAAGTTCATATTCCCTCGCTCTTTCAATTAGTTCTCTCAGCACATGGATATGATCTATTGTGCTGTAGCCACTCCTGAATCCAGCTTGTTCTCTCGGTTGAGCCATGTCCAGTGTTACCTTCAAGCGGTGTGAAAGAACTTTAGTGAAGATTTTATAAACTACTGATAGGAGGCTGACAGGTCTGTAGTTTCCGAGATCCTCAATGTCACCTTTCTAATGTAGCAGGATCATTGTAGCGGTGTTCCAATCCTCAGGAATCTTTCCTTCATTAAAGCATTGAGTGAAAATTTGGGCGAGTACTGTTTCGATTTCTCCACTTGCTTCTTGTATGATGTCTACAGTAATTCCATCTTCTCCTGGAGCTTTTCCCCGCTTCATGTTCATGATTGCATGTGCAACTTCTGCTGGAAGGACTGGAGGAACTCTGGTACTGGTATCTTTCATGATGTCTGGAGTGCATGTATCATCCCTTTCATATAATTTGGAGTAGAAATCTTTCACTCTTGTCAAAATTTCGCCTCTATTTCTTGTTACAGAACCATCTTATTTTCTCAGTGCCATAATCTGTTTTCTTCCCTTACTGAGATGTCCCTTTGCTATCTTTAGGCTTTGGTTGTTTTCAATTGCTTTCCTCACTAGTTCACAGTTGAATTTTTCTTACGTCTTCAGTGATACTTTTTCGTACTGTCTTGCATAGCTCTTTATATTCCACTTTGGAAGTAACATCTTCTTTAGTTGTCCTCATCTCTCTTCTTTTTTGCATCAACATTTTTGTTTTTCCTTATAATTTATTTACATGCAACTTGTTCTTAGACCCAGCTAATTTTGTTGCTGTTTCCATAAGAGCTTTGGTTACTTTTCTGTTAACTTCAAAGATGTCCAATTCTTCCGATGTTAGGCCTTCTAAAGCAGAGAACCTGTTCTTCAGTTCCAACTTGAAGGTATTATGGTGTTTTTTAAGGTTGGTTATGTCAATAGATTTTGTTTGTCTTATGAGCTTGCCACGTTCAAGTTTAGTGTTCAGGTGCATCTTACATCTCACCAATCTATGGTCACTACCTGTGTTGAACTTGTTTAGCACACTGCAGTCTTCTATGACGAATTTTTTGTTACACATAATAAAATCAATTTCACTTGTCGTCCCATTTGGATGTCTCCATGTCCATTTCCTGTGTGGCTTTTTCTTGAAGAAGGAGTTCAAGATTAAAAACCCTTCTGCCTCTGCAAACTCAACGAGAGTATTTCCACGCTGGTTTCTGTTGCCGTGACCGAATTTACCTACTGAAGTTTCATTTTGTTGCCGTTGCCCTATTTTTGCATTGAAATCTCCCATAAATATTTTCAAGTGCTGCTTACCTTTATTATTTAGATGACAAATTTCCTCATAAAATTCTTCAATTTCTTCTTCAGGATGACTTGTGGTGGGTGCATAAGTTTGAATAATCTGAGCCTGGTATGTTCTCGATAGTTGGATAACGAGTCGTGCAGCTCTGTCAGAGGAACTTTCAACTTCTACCACTTTATCCTTCAGTTTCTTGTTTATTATAAATCCAACACCACTAGTTCTGCCAGTATCTGTCCCACGATAATAGAAGAGATGTCCACTTTTCAGTTCGATGAGATCTTCTCCTTTTCTCCTTACCTCACTTAGCCCCACGATGTCCCACTTGATCCTTTGTAGTTCCTCTTCCAATTCAAGAAGCCTTGAATCAGAAGATAGGGAGCGTCCATTGTACGTTGCCAAGGTCAGCATCAAATGGCAGCCTAGTCCGGTCCTCCGGGGATTCTTAGCACCCTCTGCCTTCATGTCGCACTGGCCGCTACCTTGGCCAGGTACATTCCAGCTGCCGGAGACTGAGGGCCAAGATTTAAATTGTGGAGTCATTTTGGAGGGGTTTGGCCATAACTCACCACGCTGGCCAAGCGGGTTGGTGAGTGTGGGATAGAATTTCCTCTGATCCCGATAATATAGTTATACCGCTATTGGCGGATGTCAGAGCCCCTTTAGTGGGAACAGGATGCACCACGAGAAGGCGGGGTTGACATTTGTCAAGGAGAGGCTGTGATGTTACGCATCACCTGAACTTACATCTTACGATATAATAACTACGAAATGTTCACAGAATATTTAACTACAATAATGTTTAATATTCATCGTGCAGCTTATATGCTACATGATGAACGGTGAACAAGAGCCGTACACAGGGTGATCAGAATCGACCGCACAATAAACCTACCGGACGATTCCTCGTGGAGAAAGAAGCCGAAAACCGTTGTTCGATCGGACGTCGCATTCCGGAGATATACGCGCCGAAAGTTCGTAACGTCACATCCGGTAAGATGACAGACATTAGAAATAACTTACCCAATCACTTTACAGAAAACATGTAATTAATTGATGTGTACTACTAAAACACAAATGATAGAACACGTGGATTCTTGTCAGAGTAAAACATGTATTCAAAATGACGACCTTGCAGTGCGGAACAGGCGGCAGCCCGCCGAGGAATAGACATCTGCAAGCGCTGCAGCATAGCAGGGCTTAGAGTTGTGAGGGCCCGCGTGTAAGGTGGCTACTAGGTCGTGTAGGCTATTGACAGGCCGTCGATATACCAATTCCTTTAGATGACCACAGAGGGAGAAGGCCAATGGGTTAAGTTCCGGCGATCTAGCAGGCCAAGCGAAAGGACCAACACGGCTAAGCCATCGACCGGGAAATAACATTTGCAGCGTAATGCGCCGGTGCTCCATCATGCTGGAACCATAGATTGCTGAAAGCAGCCAATGGTACGTTTTCCAGTAAGTCCGGCAGAACATCACGTAGAAACACCATGCAGTTGGCAGGTGTAACACGTTCGGGTTGGTTGGTTGGTTGGTTAGTAGATTTTATTGGCGCAAGGGCCATGGTTGGCCAAATAGCGCCAGACACAAGACAAACAGACAGAATTTAAAAAACGTGGCATAAATCCCCAAATCTGGCTGACCAAGTAAAACCGAACCATGAGTACGAAGGAAGGGCCAAAAAAGACAATGAAACAAACAGTATGAAAAACATGGTACAATGGTGAGAAACAAGCCGATTAAGTAAAACTGAGGAATGAGAATGATAAAACACATCACGAAATCGAACACAATTACACACAGGATGAGTCGCCAGGAGGGGGACGAACTGTCACTGTCCTCCCCCCACGCTCCTCTGCAATGCTGGCCGAGGGCGGGGACGAACTGTCACTCTCCTCCCCCCATGTTCCTCTGCAATGTTGGTTGAGGCTGTGGACGAACTGTCACTCTCCTCCCCCTATGTTCCTCTATAATGTTGGTTGAGGGTGGGGACCTCGCTGAGTCTGAGACAGTTGCAATGGTGGTCAGTTGGACCGCAACAGTTGGATGGACACTGCACACCTTTGCGGATTGAGGGCCGGGTATTTCACACGTGCAGGCTTTCTGCTGGGAACTGGAAGAGTCGGTCGTCTTCAAAAGAGAAGGCGCAGACTCAGCTGGTTGAAGAAGCTGGAGCTCGGTGAAATCCACCTGTGTTGCTTGTTCAGCTGTAGATCTCTTGGCAAGTGCGGCGAGAGCTACAGGGCGCGGAACAAAGGGCTGCACGGGTTGTGGCAGAGACTGAACTACTGCGGCAAAAGTACGCTTACGGTTGTTGGGAATACCCAACTTGGCCTTGGCAGCAGGGTACGAGAGGCCTTCCAGGGTCTTGAGGCGCTGGATCGCCATCTCGTCCTTCCATTTCATACAGTTGCGGGAGTAAGCTGCATGGGCCTCACCGCAGTTAACACAGCAGGCCGCAGAAGTGCAACCTTCTCCGTCATGTGCACTGGAGCCACAATTTGCGCAACGAGCGGAACTCGTACAGAAACGTTGGGAATGCCCGTACCTCTGGCACCTGAAACAGCGCAGAGGACTATTAATGTACGGGCGAACTCCACAGACCAAGTAGCCTGCCTTGATTTCGGTCGGAACTTTCGGGGAGTTAAAAGTCAAGATTACATTTTTAGACTTAATCAAAGAACCATCGCGCCGGAACATCATACGACGTCCAGCAATAACACCTTGATCTGCAAGTTCAGTCACCAATTCGTCTTCACTGCATAGCAAGAGATCAAACTCCGAAATAACACCCTGAGAGGTGTTAAGAAACGGGTGAGGTGCCACTTTGACAGGAATGCCTTGAAGACTTGTGAGGTGCAGAAAAGTATTACTCTGAGAAACACTGCAAGTTTGGACAAGCAGGTCCCAAGAGCGAAGCTTCCTCACAGACTTCAAGGGGCCAACCGCAGCGTCCAAAGCTTTAGAAATGAAAAAGGGAGATCTGGTGGACAGTCTCTCCTTCGGATCGATGGATTCCACAACTAAGTGTGTAGCATGCGTAGTCACAGCAAACGAGGGAGACGACGCTTCGGAGCGACTGGTACAGCTGCCGAAGAAGAGGTTCCACATTCATGGTCCAGGTCAAGGTCTAAAGATCGTTTAAGGTTATGAGACTTGGTAGGTTGAGAAGACGAAGGAGAGTCGTTGTCAACTATCATTTTCTCAGGTGACTTAAATTTGGAGTTTTTGTTTTTGTTTTTACCCATGGAAAAAAGGAAGAAGATTCGTCTGCAAACTACTCCACCCACCACCAAGCCCTACAAGGGAGAACTGGAGGTCTGCAAGCCAAGAAAATGACGCTGGACACAGTTCTGGAGCTTATACGTTGCAGATATAGTCCGTTGGCTGTGATCACACGCACTCGGCGGACACTTCGGCCTCCGGGTACCGTCATGCCAACGCCTTTGGCATGATCCCACAGACCCGGGCTTACCCTGCCGTGCTATACGACAAAAAAGCCGCTAAAGCCCTGTACACAACTTGGTACAAGACTTCTGACTAGAGGTGGGTTAGTCTCTAGCCTCCCGTTTACAGCGAAGCCGTGGTCGAAGAGGAGTGTTGGTACACAGGAGGCACTTATCCGGTGTCCTGCGACCTCAGCCACCAGACATCCCATTTCCGCCTCACCGGTCTCCGCACGCGGCAAACATGCAGGTAGGTCTAGCACCCAAACCAGCTAAAAGGAAAAAAGAAATCCAAAGAAGACAAATCCTGGAAGGGAACCTAAACGGAATCTCAGCAACCTACGAACTGAGCGGTGAATATAAAACAGTTAGTGGTGGAGGGTAACAAAACCACAAGACCGGGGTGTTAGTACATAGCGTGGTAGCTATTAGGTAGAGTACACAACACGGGCAGCTAGCCAGTGGAGAAAATAAATAAAAGCGAGACACAAGACCAGCTCGGGATCGTGGGGCCGCGACTCCCCAACAGCTGGATGAACAGCCGTCCCTGCAAACTCCAACAGCACCGAAATAAAAAAAAGCAAGCGGTTGAATGACATCAGATGTTGACCAGTCACAAGGTCAGCTCGGGCCGTGGGGGCGCCGCTCCCCAAATAACTGGTAAACCAGTTATCCCCGTGCAGGGGAACACGTTCGGGAAGAATATATGGTCCCACTATGATATCGCCCACAATACCACATCAGATATTAACATCCCACCGGAATTGGTGAGCGTGTTCACGTGTTGCGTACGGATTGTCCAATGCCCAAACATGACTATTATGTGTGTTGCATATACCCTGCCGTGTAAACCTTGCTTCATCAGTCCACAAGAACCGGTGGATTAAACGATTATCGGCAGCATGTTGCTGTAGCAGCCATTCACAGTATGCCTGTCTTCGAGGATAATCCTGTGGTGATAGGCCTTGCACACGTGTGATGTTATATGGATGCAGGTCTTCGTCGTGTTGGACGGCAAGTATGGTACTTTGGTGCACACCGAACTGTCGCGCGATCGCACGGATTCTGGTCGTTGGCTCTTGCTCTATGAATTCTAGTATGGCGTCCTCGTGGGATGGTGTTCTCACAGAGGGTCCAGCGCCACTGTCTACACTTAGACGCGGTGAGACATTGCCTGTGTCGCGCATTCGATCGTCAAGACGCCCTATGACGTGGGCGTCCGGGTTCCGTTGTGCTGAGTATCGCTCGCTGTAGGCCCTTCGTGCACGCAATGCTGAATCATGGCATTCCCCCAATAGGAGATACATGTCACAATAGTCCCTCAAACTGTGCGACATATCGCTACTCACATTACTGTCAAATGTACCAACGCAGTATGAGCTTACCTGCTACCGTCGCCAACCGTTTTTATCACTACCTTCCGTATCGCGCAGGCGAAAATAAAATGGTTTCACGCCCCCACGTCCTTCGAATTCGCATACCCACCTCATGCCAAATTTTTAAATGTTGATCGCCTTATTTTTTTTTAATTGAAGGTTTAACGACCACCGTGAGCAACTCAGTGGTCTATAAGTAGTTGCCAGTCCGGAATTTAGGACCACTGTTCCAGGGAAGTGAGAGAGTGAGTGCCGTAGGACAAGCACAACATCCATGCTTCAACGGGATTCGAACCCTAACCCCTTTCGGACAAATGATCAGAAGCCTTCGCCTTAGACCACTGTGCCGGTTTGATTGCCTTGTGATGCGTGTTCCTGTATAACTATACACGCCGCTCTTCAACGCGCATCTGCGTTACCGGATGTGGTGTCACGAAACTTTCTGCGCGTATATCTCCGGAATGCGAAGTCCAATCGGACGGTTTTCGGCTTCTTTTTCACTAGCGTCTGGGGACAGCAATGGAAATCTCGTAGGAAGATACTCACTGGTAGGAATAAATGATGTGTATAACGTGCGTGATGTGTATCACTAGTGCCAGGTAAGTATGAAATATTTTGCAAACTTTCTATATTATATATAATTTTTCGAATTCTTTACTGAAAGCCATTGATCAAATTACTGGGTAAATGTGTAGATTATCGTTCTAAATTATTTCGCGAGAAAAATGTTAGTACCTGGAAAAAGTGTGACGTACGGATTCAGAGTATGGATATTAAAGGCAAATGGTACAGAAATTTCATATTTTAAATGTGTTTTGAAAATTTTAATCGGAATATTGACCGGAAAGTTCGATGCTGTGAAGAGACGCTGCGGTTGGCCTAATGCATCTCTACTGCGATGATGTCAACTGTGCTCCTTTAAAAGGAAGGTTCGTTGCTGAACCGAAATGACGGGCGGAAGAGTACGAGAGAAAGCGGTTACTTTTTGGCAAAAGAGCAATACATTTTGTAGTGTACACTACAAAAAATAGGTCCAAATTATGCACACTTTATTGGTATCCCATACGTTGTTGCCAGGAAAACCCGGAAAATAAGATCTTTGATTAGCAAAAGATACGTATCAGTGAGAGAGAAATTGACCTGCGAAAAAGTATCAACACGAGAACCAAAAGTACAGTGGTACAGCAAATCAGCTACGAATGGAAGCCGTTCAAAGTAGAACCGAAGTTATGCTTCCCCAGTTTTCTGCTCAACATAGAAAGGAATTGTAGATTAGCGTCCTAAATTATTTCGTCGGAAAAATACCTGGAAAAAATGCGCCGTATAGATTTTAGAATATGAAAATTAATGGCAAATGGTGTGCCCATTTCATGTTTTAAATGCCTTTTAACGATTTTTATCGTAATATTTACCTGTAAGTGTGATTTTTTGAAGAGACGCTGCGGTAGGCTGAATGCATCGTTACCACGACGATGTGAAGCTTTAATCCGTTGAAAGAAAGATCCCCTGCGGCGAGTAAATCACGCGCGGATGACTACAAGTGCAGCTGCATATGCTCTTGCCAGGAGAGCGAAGTACCATGTACTCATACGTTACAGAATATAGTTCGCTCATGTTTTGTCATTGTTTTTGAAGCGCATGTTCAGAAATGTTTCGTTCTTTCACACATCATTCCCTAATTCCAAATAGAAAGTGCAAATATTCCTTTCTATGTTGTGCAGAAAACTGGGGAAGCATAACTTCGGTTCTACTTTGAACGGCTTCCATTCGTAGCTGATTTGCTGTACCACTGTACTTTTGGTTCTCGTGTTGATACTTTTTCGCAGGTCAATTTCTCTCTCACTGATACGTATCGTTTGCTAATCAAAGATCTTATTTTCCGGGTTTTCCTGCCAACAACGTATGGGATACCAATAAAGTGTGCATAATTTGGACCTATTTTTTGTAGTGTACACTACAAAATGTATTGCTCTTTTGCCAAAAAGTAACCGCTTTCTCTCGTACTCTTCCGCCCGTCATTTCGGTTCAGCAACGAACCTTCCTTTTAAAGGAGCACAGTTGACATCATCGCAGTAGAGATGCATTAGGCCAACCGCAGCGTCTCTTCACAGCATCGAACTTTCCGGTCAATATTCCGATTAAAATTTTCAAAACACATTTAAAATATGAAATTTCTGTACCATTTGCCTTTAATATCCATACTCTGAATCCGTACGTCACACTTTTTCCAGGTACTAACATTTTTCTCGCGAAATAATTTAGAACGATAATCTACACATTTACCCAGTAATTTGATCAATGGCTTTCAGTAAAAAATTCGAAAAATTATATATAATATAGAAAGTTTGCAAAATATTTCATTCTTACCTGGCACTAGTGATACACATCACGTACGCCGATTGGTTGATTGTGTTTTATTCCTACCAATGAGGATCTTCCTACGAGATTTCCATTGCTGTCCCCAGACGCTAGTTTCTTTTTCCACAAGGAATCGTCCTGTATATAGTCTGACTCGCTAACCACTAAATTATCCGCAGCCGCTAGAAGATTTTCGATAGTTACGTGCATAAGTAATTTATTTTATTTATTAATAAACTGAATACCTTTTCAAAGGATAATTTAGATATAAGCACCGCAAAGAATGAAAGTGGCAGTTTTATCCTGAACTACACTCAACGGGCAAAAATAGCATTCTTTTTTATCGAGCACTTAGCGGCCTTAATGGATACAAATTTTTCCTGCTTTCAAATTTATCTTCAACTCCATGAGAATGACCAATGAAAAAAAAACTGAAAATTTACTTCTTTTTCTAAATTTTGTTCCAAATTTCCCGGTAATTATATTCCTAAACTATGATATGTTTACCGTTCATTTTCCCTGAAACGGAATTTTTAGGTCGTGTGAAAAAAAGTTTAACGCAAATGTAATGTTCCCTTTGGAATGAATATAAATAACTTGCAGTTCACATTCTTCGAGTGTCACGAGCTATCGAAGTACAGAAAATAAGGGTTTAAAATTGTCTAATTTTATGGGATCAGAAAAGATTCATTTTTCAGATGTTAAAAAGATATGTTCAAGAACTGTGTCTTTAAACATATGCAATAAATTCATTAAAATATAATAAATTCATTTTAAACTTTTAAATATAAAATCCCCTTAAAGCTCCAAAAATAAAAATTGACAGAACATTCAAAATAATTTAAAAAGGTTTTAGTTTATTTGAAATAATTTTAAACTTAACTACAAACAAAAACTCGATGTCTTTCTAATTTAACCGAGTTGTGAAATAAATTTCCCAACAGAAAAAAACTCGAGTCGTTAGATTTTTGAAACCTTAAACTTTTTAACTTTTTGATATTCAACAAGTTAAAAATTTTGTTATTATTTTAATCCATGTGTTTTGAAAGGCGAAAAATTTAGATGCGTTTCGCTTTTATCAAAAGTAAAAAAAAAATCTTAAAAATCATAAAAAATACAAAGACCTCTGTTTGCTACTTAGGCTTCACCTGAAGCGAAAGTGTTTTTTCATTTTTTCTCTTTTTCTTCTCATTTGAATAAAGAATGGATAAACAAAGTTGTTTCTTTAATTTTGTAAATGGCTGTAGTATTGTTATATTTATTAACAGAGAAAGGCTGTTTATTCAAAAGATTTTAAAATTTCAGTGCTTATAATTTGCTTTTCTACGATAAGACAATGCTGTAATCAAGTATTAACGCACAGGTTTTGAAATAAGAAAACCTTTTTAATGAAGACCGAAAAAACATATCAAATCCGTTATTTCTTTAATTTTTGATTCTGTTTGATCTTAGCATTATCATTCCTAAAAATCTGAATCAACAATTTTGGTGCAGCCATCGTACGCGATTCGAAATTCACCATTAATGTTTGCTACGCAACGATTAGTTAAACTGAAAGATTCCATAGAGAAATACGCTTTGATCCGTGAATTTCTTTAGAACTGAAAATGTTAAATTTTGTATGCAAGAAGGTATTAGGATATATAAATCACAAATGGAAATGTCTAATTTGGAAATCAGATGAGTAGCTTTACTGTTTTTAATGGAAAAAGCATGTTTTCCAAATTATTCAGAGATGTATGATTAGAAACATTTAAATTTGTTCGTGAGAGATATGCTGTGCAGGAAAGAGTAAAAAGATCTGAAAAATATGTCCCTTCACTAAACAATTTAGAAATCTGGAAGGGAAGAGGTATAGAAATGTTAGCTCTGCTGGTCCATAGTTTCAGAGAGAGATTGTTCTGTAAACACATACATGTTCCTTTGTTTTGTTTTTTTAGAAAAAATACCGTGTACTGTAATACGAGCTTTATAAAGGCAGTAAAATGCTGCTTAGTAAAGGAGGAAAGCTTATCATCAGTGCCATTCCAGATTTTAAAATACCTAACTAAACTATTGATTTCGTGTTACAGAAAGTAATTCTGTTGCCGTAAAAGGAAAATCAAAGGTCTAAGCTGAACGTTCTTGTCAAACTTTGGATACAATTTCATGAATTATAACGAAAAATATGGAATAACCCTTTTTTAATTCAATTTTCCGTTTACCTATTGCAACATGCAAAATAGCATCTTATTTAACTTTTAAAATAATCATAAATACATACCTGATAAAATCTCCTAAATTAAAGCCATACGCATTTCTCCGAGTAAAATTACAGGCGTCTTGAGTAAGGTTTTGTAAGTAACACTACACAATGAAATTCACTTGTAATACAAAAATAGGTTTAAAAAAATCACATTAGCACAGAACGCTAACAGAAGACTGGAGCAAGAAGCTGCGTTACCCAAGCTGCAAGAAATTTTGTTACTAGAACTTGTCAGATATATCACAGACTTCTCCGGAAGAAAACATGTCAGTGTGATGATGCCACATAGAAATCCGATCAGAATTCAAAATTAGCACTGAATTGTGACAAAAGTTAAAGAAGAGCACTTCCATGTAATAATTCTCACAAAAGCAACACAGATGAGAAACCAAACACATTGATATAAATAATGATACAATGACATAAATATAATACATTCAGTTCTAACATAATAATAACACACTGACATAAATATAATACAATTGAAGCGCATCTTGTGACTCATGCAATACTGTGCAGTTTGTTCATAATGTTTAAAAATTTTAACAGATATCTTGTCTACATATTGGACAAGTGTTCTTAAATTTTAGCCACGTGTCTACGCAATGTGTGTGAAAAGAATGAGAGCGCAGCAGCATCCTCCCTGACTGTCCTTCTTCCATTTATTCGATGCATATAACGCAGTTTTTCTTTACTTCACCTTCTACACACTTTTCGACAGAGAATAGCTACACGGTCTGTTATATTTCTCTACCCGATGCTCCAATTGACTCATCCTTTCAGGAAAGAAGTGGGACCCTCAGTCTGCCATTAACAAGCCTCGGTTGTCTGAAAGACCGTAAATAAAAGTCACGTCTGCGCGCACTTTGATTTCTGTCACTCGAAGAACTCAATGAATTTCCGGCCATTACGATGGGAAGTGATGGAAGACCAGACAGAAAGCACGCTTGCTGTAGAATGCGACTCGGAACGATCCATAACAAGGAATTCCCTGTTGGTTGAACTTTTTTTAAAACAAAATTTTAAAGGTACAATAACGAAAAAGAGAGTGGTCTGGCACAAGTATCACTTAGGTAATGGTCTTGTTCACTTCTCTTAGAAGCCTACATTTAAGCCCTTCCCTCTACTGGAAATCAGAGACTTTGATTGGACGAACATTGTTGATAAGATTAGCTCTTTTCAGGAAAGGCTGACCCACGTCGCAGGTATTACTTAGGAGATAGGAGAAATTTTTATTTTTATATTTTTGTAGGAAGTGCTGATACATTTTCTTCCTTAATCGGATTAAATGCTTTTCCCTCTGGAAAAGGAGATCTTGTATTTGGATTGAGATAAGACGCACCTTAATAGTGCTCCAGCTAGGGAGTGTTCAGTGCTTAGACAGAGTTGTGCATACAGTTTCATATGAGTCACTACACAACTTCCGTGTTCTTATGGTGCTCTGGACCTTAATGCAACAGATTGTCGTTAACCGAAGGCAGACACCGGAAAGTAGGGGACATGGCGGATTTGCACCTCACTTGGAATTTCTTGACACCCCCTCACTGGAAGTTCTTATGAAACAGAAAAAGGTCTGTTTTACATACCATTTATCATATTTGCGCTACCTAGCTTTCCTGGACACAGTAAAGACGCTCGTCGGACTTTATGCATAAATGTTGGACATTTACTCAACACTGTTCTCTGTATAATAAAATTCATTAACATTATTTTCACATCTTTGGAGCAGTAACCACAGCGTTTGTTTGTTGTTGTTTTTGATCATTTGTTTCCTGACTGTAATTTTACATGTTCTCTTTTCTTATAATGTGCGAATGTGTTCAGCACGGGATGATAAAATTAGTACATCTAAAAAACAAATAACTAAAGGGAAAGACCTGTAATCCAAATTAAGCGGTTTTCTGTTGCCAGGACTTTTTTAAAACTTTGTCACATAGAACATTAGCGATCATGGAAGTATGTGTGTGCTTTTCCTGTGAAAAAATATATTGTCGGAATGAGGGTATCGAAGTCGTTTTGTACCTCAGAAAATGTGCGGATTCTTTCCCCCAGGGTAATAAAATCTACCAGTGTTTCTTTTACGTTTATGTTTTCATCCCTCTTTTTTCAGCACATTGCCTGCGAGTATTGGGGGAGAACTGAAAATATTTGTTTGAGTACTGTGCTTGATATCACTTTCCAAGCACTCGAGTATTACCTGGTCCCTACCATACGGACAAGGGGATTACACCTTTCTTAGCGGGAAGGGAGAAGGTTTAACAACCACCTTGAAAAGGTTGATGGGATATCTGCAGACTCCCGTCCAAAATTTAGGGCCACTTTCTCCTGTGAAGGAAGAGATCAGTCTCCCTAAGACAAACACAACATTTTTGTCTCACTGGGATTCAAAACCTGTCATATCCCGGACGAATGGTCTGAAGCCTCCGCTGAGACCACTGCGCCAGGGTCGCACTGACGCCTTTGACCAAAGGTATACGTGACTGCATTAGCGAAAGGCTGATGCCATCACTGGTTTTGTTAGACGTTCACATACTGTATAACAAGCTTATCCGAACACCAAGTTTTGACTTCCTATTATAATGCGAAATACTCGGAAAGGCTTTTTAATTCATTTACGGTTCTTACTAAAATTGGATGACAAAGATATTTGCTTGTGCAATATAATTTTAACCGTTTATTTTGTAGGCAGAACAGTGAAAATGTATCCGTCAGTGGCACTACTTTACTTATAAACAAGATAAGAGTGCACCACACTAGATGATAAGTAACAGCCACTTCCACTCCGAGCAGTTCTTCCTAGTATTTAGGGCGAAAAGCAGCAGAATTACTTATCGGGAGCCAATTATCCTTACTGAACTGTTTATTTTTATCTGACCAAATTTTAATTTAAGACAAATTTCTGAAATGGCAGGTAGCATTTTAGAGAAATGCATTTTAAATGAGAACTTACTAAACCAAGGGGACCTCACCCCTCTTTTGCTGACTATCCAGCTGGGAAATGTACGTAACTTGATGACTGGCGACAGGTGTGGGAGCTAAACAAAACTTATCTAATTATATGCAACAGACAGGCATTTGATTCACAATCGGTGAAATTATAAGGGTTTTGTACTTACAGGAAGTTTTAATAGAGAGAGAGAGAGAGTGGGGTATGCACAGGGTTAGTTTGGGGTATGCGCTTTGGTTTGTTCGTAGTGCCGTATAGGGGGGGGGGTACAATGTGGGAGTGAGATGTGGAAGGATATCGTTCTTTTGTTGAGTCGGAGACACTACTCTGGCTCTTGTAACTTCATCAGTACTGCAGATTTAAGTTAATTTGGAGTATATTAAGAGATGAAACAACTTCACGATCACATAAGCATTGCGTCTGTTTAACATTAGATACCCAAGCAATCCCTCAATAAGGCTCTTCCTACCAAAGAATTGGAACTATGGCTACCTTATAACGATCAGCAAAACACATCGATTTTCTTCACTGAACATCGTGTACTGAAAGTTTTACAAAACAAATAGTATCGGTCAAACATTGCTTTTACATAATCAATGTTTTTACAGCATTTAATTATCAATGTGTTTCTTAACTCTGATCTTTCTGAGTAAACAATAGCTCGAAGCAGTAAACAATAACTATAGCTCGAAGATTCTCTTTTATTTGTTGTCTCTATTCACATTTGAAAACATCGGACTCTGAGAGCATTTTTTTTTCAATATTGTTTCTCACTGTTTGATATATTTAGCGTTTGGATGAACCTGCAATCAAATTACATACACTCATCGTCAAAAAAATAGTTACACCAAGAAGGAAGCAACTGACAGGAATGAAACTTGATGGGAAGGTTTTTAATCGTGAGGCATGCAAATGATTCCAGTATCACGCTCTGCTGCGCATGTGACGCAAACAAGGAGGGGTAGGAGCGTTGTGCCGGACAGGATATAAAAGGTCGCCCCTTTGCACGTACTTGCCATTCTGGATCGTGCTGTTGTGTTGATTGAATCCCTTGCAAGTGAAGTATGCTTCGGAGAAAAGTTCGGAGGCAATTCCAGCTGTTTGAGAGGGACCGCATCATTCGGCTGCTGGATTGTTTTAGCGCCGTACTGGGCGCCAAACCGGTCATGCGGATATCACTCTCTTGGCCGCAGTAGATAGAACAAGATACGAAGCAGCGACAGGAAGGGTCTGGGGGCCCTAGACGTACCACGAAGAGAAAGGACCGACGGGTTGTCCGACATGCGCGGAGTGATCCAACAGGCACGATTGTGGATTTTCAGCGAACAGTGGTGCCCCTCATTCATCATCCGATTAGTGACAGCACCATTGGCAGACTGCCGCACGACGTAGGACTACACGCATGCAGACGTTACCACTACTGATCTTAATACCAGTACATCATCGCCAAAGGCTGCAATGGTGTCGTGCCAGAATGTCATGAAGCCACGCAGAATGGCAGCGGATGATCTTCAGTGACGAGTCTCGAATCCCTGTGTGGAGGCACAGTGGTCAGTGCCAAAGTGAACGGTTTGTTGTCGAGCGTCATACGTTCATAAGGCCTGGTATCATGGTGTGGGGTGAAATTGCCTACGATGTCAGATCACCTTTGGAGTTCATTATAGGCACTCTGACAGCTCAATGTTACGTTAATGAGGTCCTGCAACCAGTGACCCTACCTTTTCTGAACGCTTCCTCCGGTGAGATTTTCCAACAGGATAACGGTCGTCCGCACACTGCTGCCGTCTCGGGAGCTTGCCTTCAGAGCACTGACACTCTGAATCGGCCAGCCGCATCTCCAGACCTATTGCCGATTGAAAATGTGTGGGATGCTAATGGACGCGCTATCCACACTCCACCCCTACCACACAATCTGCAGAAACTGCGCGAGGAGATCCATGCATCATTAGATGGCTTATCACATGACACCATTCGGAACCTGTACAAATCCACGCCGAGATGTCTGGCAAGCTGTGTGAGCAAACATGGTGGTGTGACGCCACACTGAGGGACACTACTTATTTGTGTGTGGCTCAATAAATATTGCTTATATCAGTCTTAATGTTTAATCATTTATTGTTCCTAATAACCTTTACCTTCCTCACGAATAGCATTGCAATCCGACACGTCCTTCTGGGTGCAACTATTTGTTTGACGATGAGTAAATTTGAAATCCTTTTTGTGTATTCAAAAGCAGTAATCCATTGCATGCTTTACTCATATCCAACCAAGCACATTTACAATGATTTTGTGATGATATTTAAAACTAAAAATGCTTCATTGCGGTCCTATAGGGAATTGATTAAGGAAGTCATACGGCCCAACATTCAACACATATACAGACGTTATTCAAGCTGTACAAGGGTTACTAAAGCAGCGTCGACACACTGCCTTCGACACATGCTTTGGGAAGTGTACTGAACGATGGGACCTTTTAATATCATCCGAGGGAACATACTTGGAGAAAGAATAATATATATTTTGCTGTAGTTATATTTCTTCATTTTTTGTGATTTTTACTCTGTTTTCATGGAAGGGTAGTTGTAGAAAATTTAGGGAAAGAAATAATCCTGAAGACAGTCTCCTGGATCGATACTGTCTCCACGATCCTAGACTGTCTATGATTTCCAACCATTTGTCGTGGGATTCACATTCACTATGAAAACCTCTAAAAGTTTTTTTTACGATCTCCTACATACTTATCTTGGAGTCCTGCCGTTAGTCGGCCTGCATATGACATAAGAGTCGTTGTTGATCTGCTCGAGTTCAGGCAACCCTCTAGGAACGGAATATAGAGGCCGACTAACGGCAGGACTCCAAGTCGAATATGGAGAAGATCGTAAAGAAAGAACTTTTATAGTGAATTTTAGAGGTTTTTACAGAGAACTGGGGAAATAAGGGATGCAAATTACTTATAATGTCACGTTCATTGGAACGGTCTTTAGGGAAAAGGTATGATTAAATTAAGTCTTTATCGAAGAATGGGAAATACAGAATTGTTCTGTAATACGTGTATTAATTCTTAGGTAGAACTTGGATCGAGTACCCGGTACTTAATTTTCTGATACAGACACGATGAACTTCAGGTTTTCCCGGATATTACAATACAGTGTATCATATCGACGCATATGAATATTAGGGCATCTGTTTTTTCCTCTTCTCAATGACAGAGGATTACATCGTCACGTAGTTCCCCTTTGACTAAGTACTTCTACAGGCAGGCGATTGAACATATTACAGATAAATGTTTTTTTTGTTCATTTTGAAATTTGATGCCTTTTCTGATGCTAAGAGCTTTACCCTCTCTTGAAATTTTGGTAATACTTGTTTTGTATTTTTTGTTTGTTGTGAGCTGCGGAGTAGCTGTTTTTCTACTCTTAATTGAAATCTCGTGTTTCATGATTTTCCGCCATTCCACTCACACAAAATCCAGCATAATTTGGGTTCAGAACAACTCGATCTCGACACTTTAAGCAAAAGACAGTTCCTGAAAATTTTCATATATTTATGTACTTATAATTTTATTTTCTAGCAACATAGTGAAAACCAGTTTTGTAGATTACTAAAATAAATTACCCAAAACTTAATTTCAGCCCTTTATTATGCATAGATACTATTTCGAATTAATCGCAGAAAACAACTGTGGCTAAAATTTGAAAGGTATTCGTTTCGTCTAGAATAATGCGGTTATGTGAACTTGTGTAGATTCATTTTCTTGTGAGCAAGGATATTCACTCCACTCTGTCGACCCAGATAGATGACTTTACCGTCCATTACAATTTATGACACTGAACAACAAAAAATATCTAATGATCAATTAGTTTTAGCTGCGCCGTCATATTTTGGCATTGTCTTTATCAGCGCAAATGGTAAAGGATGATTAGGAAACATAGAGAGCGACATAATTACTATACGTTCACTGCTGAGTTTCCATCTTATTCAAATGCCGATGGATAGAGTATTTTCACTATTTGAAGATCGCTTCCTCTAGGGGTTCTTGAAAACCTTTTGTGGTGTCCCTGTATGCGCTTTGTTCTTTGGATTGCACATTTAGATGTTTATGAAGGAGGAAAGTTGTCTATAACTTCGAAACAGAAATGAAAGAATTTGTTATATCCCCGGAAATAATGCATTGGAAATCATGAAAAATGTATTCCGCCGAAATCTTGCTCGTGCCTCCGAAAATGGACTTAAAACTCGTAGAAACAGTTATAATCATAAAATTAAAAAAAAACCCATTAGTGTTATAACAGATCCGTGACACACTTCCTTTGCGTTATTATGGAAAACTTAGGGAAATGTAGAAAATGTACAGGTACTAATATTGTTCGTTGTTCTAATGAATAATCCCGAAGTAATAATAATACGGGAGAGTGCCTATGCATTAACACTACAAATGTTGCAAAACTTAGAAAACATTTATAATAGGGGAAACGGCTTCTTTGGCTTTTATATACATATATGAAAAAATCTGATAACAGTAAAATACAATAATAGGAATAAAATACACATTTACAATAGGAAATTGAAAGAAGTGAATGTAAGGTCTACCTTACCATTGTTACTATATACTCCACTATATCGGTAAGATTTCTGTATTACCGTTATTATCTCTTTCTGTATTACATTACCATTACGCGGAACAATTTGAGAGATAAAGAAATTCCTGTAGAATCCTGCTTCTGTTTCGCTCGCACAAGAGGCCTTACCTGCCGCCTGCTTGTTACTAGTGAGCTGTACTTGCGAACTTTAATTAGCTCCACGTAATTGAAATATCCTGATTTAGAAATTACGTCCCCTCGGAAACACAAATGCGTCGTCAAATTATGTCCGGTACGTTGCATGACGCAAGATGCTCATTCGTTCATGTGCTTTTCAAAAACTCACGTTATTATTTTTTTTTTCATAAATTCTTCAACAGCTCTTTGATATTTTTATTTTTCAAAACAGTGTATTTCAGTACTTCTAGATGCGTAATATGCTCTTAATCGCATAGTAGGAACACCGGAAATTCACATACCATAGATTTAATGGAGGCCCTGAGTTGAAAAAAAAATCAGGGAACCATTATTTAAACAAATATAGAATTTAAAATTAACAAATTCAAGAATTTCCCCCAAATATTTTATTTATGAGTCCCATATTCGTTATAGAAAATTACAGTTGTTTGGATTTTCTTGTAAAATTATATGAAATATTCGTACTTTGGTGTAGAGTTAATCCAACTTTTAGTTAGAACTAGAGAAACCATACGCTTGCTAATATAGGACATGAAGGCTATGGCAAAAACGGCACCAGAAACCCAGCTTCAAGTGAAAGCAAGGTTCATTAAAGTCAAATGCACTTGACACAAAGAGTTGGTAGAGCAGTGGCTTTTACTTCATGCTTTTTTAAAGTTTGTAGATTATGTTCCTTTTCAAATAGGTTCTGGAAATGTAGCGTTTTGTTCTATGTTTTTTTACACACGTAACTTGCATCTGCCGTGTTAAATTAATGGAGTCTGAACACAGCTTTTAATCCAGCTCATGGTATTATATCTGATAATACCCTTAGCCGGATTAAAGGCTGTGTAATCCTGCTCACGGTATATCAGTTAATCTGCTCAAATTCCACGCCCTGCACACAGCTGAAATAGATGGGGAGGAGGGGTGTCATGTGACCTTGACGTGCCAATTTCCGGTAAATTCCTCCCCCCGATAAAGGTTTATTAAAGGTGGCGCGCTCAGTTCCATTAATCGTACTAAAGTTACCAGACTGAGTTTTACCCAGACTATTGAAGTGTAAGCTGCATCATTAGAGTTATTACGGACCCGGATCTTTGACGTCAGCTGCTTTCGGAAGCCGTTGAATTATCTTGTGGATCATCGTTCGAGTTTGAAAGGTAAGTGCTGTATCTTAATGAATTGCATTTTTCATTCTAAACATTAATCTAAAGATTTAATTTTGATGTTATGTGCCAATACTGCGTAAAGTTGCCATGCACTTTGATAAACGCGTTAATTTCGCGGCTTATTTATAATTATTTTCTTCATCTTTTTCGACTAAATCGAAATGCAGTAGTCTGCTACAGAATGAGTTATAAACTATTTTCGATCACATTTTGTCATTGAATCAAATCTATCACAATTGCATGCAATTCACAGTGTTTTTAAACATTTCTAAATCACGTTAAAAAATCAATCATACTTTGATTACCGAACTTAAGAATAAATAGCAATGCATTTTTCCCTTCATGTTTTACAAGCATGGCAATTTGTTAGAAAATCAGTCGTACTTTTTTTACCGAACTTCAGAATATGTAGCAATGCATTATTCCCTGAAATATTAAAACAAACGTTAGCAGTTTGTTAGAAAATTGGTGCATACTATTACTGAACTTAAGAATAAGTAGCAATGCGTTATTCATTATTCCCTGGTGTATTACAAACATGGCAGTTCGTTAGAAAATCAATCATACTTTGATTACCTAACTTAAGAGTATATAGCAATGCGTTATTCATTATTTTCAGATGCATTACAAGCATGGCAGTTAGAATATTAGCCGTACTTTCATTGGACTGTATCTTGGACATCTGAATATCATTGTGCCACTTCAGATGATTTACTTTACTTTTCGATCTTCTTGAAGGGTACTCTTAAACGACGAAATTTTAGTTAACAAACTTTAAAAGAATGAAATTTCAAGCCATCCAAAAGTGTAGAATTTGTTTTACTTTCGGGAGTGAATTAGGTGATTTTTTTTTTGTGAGAGTAAGTGTATATGCGCATTTATCTTATTTGCTGATTTTCAGTGCACTCAAGCATAAGATATTTTAGCATACCGTTATGTGTCGTAAATTATTTTTTTGTGATTTCCGTTGTTTAGTACTGTATCCCAGCTTCAAAATTCAAGTTCATTAAGTTCGTTTCGGACTTTATGGCATTAGCTGTTATGTAGATTTTGAACCGTACTCAGAATAATTAATGCACACTAAAGGAAATGCACGAATTTGCTCAGTGGCATACTTATCGGTGGACAACTCGAAAAACGCCTCGCACAATAATATTATTTTTGTCTACCTAACGAATAAATATTTGGAATTTATGATTAATAAAGACTAAGGCAACCCACTTTGCGCAAACAAAATTTAAGAGGATTGAGTACTTAAATTGAATTAGTAAAATAAATATGTTACCTCACGAATGATGAGGAAACGTATTTATATAATATAGTAATAAATATATATATTTATATTACTTATTCCAATTAAGTACTAATCCCCTTAAATTTTACTTGCACAAAGTATGTTGCCTTAATAATGACCGTTAACTTCATTCAAGCTTTATGTCAATCCGAAAACACAAGGACCTTTCCAAAACCTATTCTTAAAATAATATAACTATACTATTAACTAGAATCTCTTACCGAATTGATATATTTTTGTTAAAAAATATTCCCTTCCTGTGGGGGAAATTTCCGCTGCACCAAGTACGCTGTTACAAAATAATTACCTTAAAGTTGTACTTGTCACTCAGTATCGTTACCTTACCTTCATTTTTAAGTCTTGAAGGAGACTGTGGTACTCATTGTGATGGCCAACCTTCATTTTTAAGTCTTGAAGGAGACTGTGGTACTCATTGTGATGGCCTACCTTCATTTTTAAGTCTTGAAGGAGACTGTGGTACTCATTGTGATGGCCTACCTTCATTTTTAAGTCTTGAAGGATACTGTGGTACTCATTGTGATGGTCTAACCCCCTACATATTGACATGAAACAAGAAATGGTTCTCTAGCAGACGTATTATGAACTCCGTTTCCCAGTTATTTTTATTTTAAGAAAAACAACTTACCAGTACCGGTTCATGGGCAAAAATATTGTATACAAATGTGTTAAAGTGATCCTTACACTAGTTTTGTTGGAAATGGGCCATAACCCCATAATCGTTACTATATGAGACTCGTTATTATTGGGAGGTTTTTTTCGGGGGGTGATATTCCAATACCACACTGCCTCTTTGCGCGTGGTTTGGTCCTGTATTTAATCATGAGCAGATTTTTTAAAATTTTTAATCGTGAAATTATCAAAACTTATTCACGATTTTCGATTTTCAATGCACATTTAGACAGTTCTTTTTTTTTTTTATCCAGGATTTAATAGAATTTTTTTCATGCGGTATTTCCCTTGCAAAACCTGTTTTTTTTATTTATTTACTTATTTTTTTGTGGATCCGAAGGCTAACATTTTCGTCCTAGTTTGTTATTCCTAATTTAACCTTGCTATCCATATGTTACAGAGAGTTTCTTGCTGACTCTGCCAGTGAAAGCCACCCATGTTGGAAGAACAGTTTCGCATATATTTTGTTTTGTTTGATAGTGAACAGTTCCTTTGTTGTGAGTTGTCAGTTAACGTTTAATTTGAAAAATGTATGTCCACTTCGGCAAATCTTATTGAAAAATTCCTTTCTTGGTCGGAAAAACTCAAGTATGAATGAAATTTTCCTCTTATTTCCTATAAATAGTAACGGACTGAATTTTTGCTCTGCCCAGAGCGAAATTTTCTTGATGGTTCAGGAGCAAAATTTTGTTTGTTTACTAGAAAATAAATATCCTATTTTAATAAGCGTCTCTTTAAAGAACACACGAAAACTGTCATAAAGTGGTATAGTAATCTTACAGAAGTAGTTTCGTTAACCGTTAAAAAAATGACCATAAATGGCTTTGAGGTTTCGGAGAGATACATTGATAGAGAGCGAGAGAGTATAAAAAGTATTAAGATATACGATTTCCTTTCCGTCGAGAGGGAACTGAAGGTGTTTTGCGATTCTTATGAAGATATATTCGCAAAATGATACACGATGAATTCACTTAATCTATCTTTGCTTTGGGAATAAAAAGGATCTTTAAAGAATATTTTTGATTTGGAAACAAAAATGGTTACTCTAAAATGAATTCCCGTAAAAATGCCCCTTTCTGCTGAAACATGTTTTAATGATTGATTTTTGTTGCAACCTGGAGTAAATTGAAAATTAGAGACATTTTGAAGGGGTTTTAAAATGCGCATATATGGGAATATCTTTTTTTATTACCTTAGGTGCTATTTTTAAAGCAACCAAATAATTGGTCTTCATATGAGGCTCAAAAATACCTTAGTTATATATACATATATATTTAATTTAAGCTTTTTCTAGCACGAAAAATGTTGAATCGATAAAAGTCGGAAGCTTCAGTATCTGTACGACAAAGGGCGACAATCCATTTGAATGGGGATGTCAGTAAATAAATATATATATATATTTTCGAGAGCTTCGCATACTAAACTTTTGACAAATACTGTAGTTATAAATACAAATATTCTACGATGACAAACATTATATGTTTTGGGTCGTTTCTAGCTGCAAATCGCCGTCTGTCTTGCAAAAATTGAATAGAAGAAGCGGAAACATTTGCACTGCTTGAAAAATAGAAGCGGGAACATTTGCACTGATAGTGAAAGAAATTTTGATAAAACAAAAATCATGAGTTTATGGTTTCCCGTTAAGATGATGAAGCTGTAAGCTCTGTAATATAGACAATACTTCTTTACACACCAAAACAAGCTGTCGATAGCAGAAAAGAAAGTAATAAACCACCACAAGGAACTGCGCGAAAACACTCAGTTTTCTCACAAATGCCCTTAAAAGAGCCCTTGTATTTTTTTACTAACTTTGCTAGTCATATACGAAAATGCATTTGCGGATGTCAGAGGACACCAGACGTATCTAGTTTTACAGAAATTTTCAGCATTTTCTCACTTTTCGAAATTACTTTGTTTTTTCACAGACAAAGGATATTCAGTCCCAATCAGCAATTGAATTTCTTGGCCACGTTCTTAAGGGATTTTTGTCTGGTACGTTCTCCGGAATGTGTATCAGACTTTTTGAATTTACAGGATTTTAACACCATAATTAAGGGTTCCCTAGCTGAAGAATTTGGATGAATTCCGGATTTATCTAAGTGGTGCTATACTATGCTGTACTATGATTATCATGTATCATAGTACAGTACTTAGCGGATTCATGCGTAGTGTAATGAATGGAATTGACCTTTAGCATATTTCAAATTTCATAATTACAAGTTCACCTATCCAAACTCGCCATTATTCTGGGGTTTTTGTTCGAAATGGATCTTTTTGTTTTTCGGCAGTTTTACGCAAACAGCACATGTAATTGCAGGACTTAAGCAATGTTTCCATAGTAGTACTTTATTTATTTTGACTTAATGTTTTATTTCCAATCATAGGCAGGCACGTAGCTTTTTGCCAAAGTCTCTGAAATATGCAGTTTCCAGGTTAAAATCTTACAACGGTCAGACCAAGATATCCAATTTCTTTGACCCATGTAATGTTTTCCCTATAACTCATTGTCCGACCCAAATGCTTGGCGATCCAGCGACTTCACCGACCGGCCTCAATCAGCCTAATTATATATCCTGTGTCAAATTCGACCTACTGCTGGTAAGGCGCACGGATCCAACATTGAGGCATCCGCACGGTCCGTGGAGGTTAATGCAACCGCAATCCATCATCAATATTGTCATTGCATGCAAGCTTTGCTGTTGATATACCGTCATCGATACGCAGTTCCCATGCGCTGTGGCGGGCCCCTGTTTGGTCATTAATTGTTATAGTTTAATCATTTGCAAATTTGGACCTGAGGTGCTTACTGTACGAAACGCACTGAAAAAGTCGTTCGATCCTGATGCGGAGTCTCATCAGGATCAAAAGATTTCTCGGGCGCTTCGTTTTTTTAATAATCATTGTCATTGATGTGCTGTACTGTCACTGTTGTCCATGTAGCCACCCTTTCAGAAAACTGGAAAATAATATTGACTTGGAGCGGCAATTGAACCTGTACCACCAGATCACTGTTCGAGCAAGCAATCCGTTACGCCACCCAAAACGAGGAAATTCCAAGCAACTGAATCTTAGCAGATGTAACTTAGAAGTCTGAGAACATTTCAGAGTTCCGCTAATCGAATCAAATATAAGCAGCATCGTAGCCTCCCAACGACTTCTCCTCACATCCAGGGTCGGATGTAGGTCTTTTAAGTTCTAGTGCTTAATAGACTGCTGGCCACTCAAAATGCAACACCAAGAAGGAAGCACCGGATTGGCCTGGAATTCGGAACATGCGTCGCCCGCGAGAGGACAGGCAAACAATTAGCATTGATTAACAAATAATGTGATTAGCAAATAATGTGTGCCTGGCACGCCACCGAGAAGCACTACAAGAAGGGTGCATAGAAGGCGGGGAGTACGTAGTGAAAGTGTGTTGTGCTGCCAGACCTGTGCGTGCAACACCAAGAAGGAAGCTTCCTGATGTCGCAGAATACGGCAGTCATTCCAGCACGTTTCGGAGTTCGACAGAGGACGAATAGTGGCTTATCGCAACACCGGGTTATCTTACCGAGATATCGGCACCCATGTGGGACGATATCCAGCCACAGTGCGGCGAGTATTGATTTGGTGATTGCAGGAGTGACGGACAGACCGACGTGAGGGATTGACGCAGCCGCGGCACACCACCAAACGAGTGGACCGGCATGTTGTGCGGCGGGCATTGACGGCTCACACCGCCACATCACGGACGTTAGCGCAGGAATTAGGGTGTGTTGCGCAACAACCTGTGTCAGCACGTACTGTTCGACGTCGTCTGCAGGAACGGGGACTTGGCACGGGGCCCATTGCTCCGATTACCATTGACGTTATACCACCAGCGTTGAGCGGCGGCAGTGGGCCGTTGAACACCGCACCTGGACTACGGAATGGCACGATATTGTCTTCTCCGACAAATCCCGCTTCTGCCTGCAACACCATCATGGTCGGATCCGCGTGTGGCGGCACCGCGGCGAGAGACTGTATGACGCCTGCATCGTCTGGCGTTATGGTTTTGGGCGCCGTTGAATACGACATCCTCACCCCTCGGCGAGAGACTGTATGACGGTCCGTCGCCTGGCGTTCTGGTTTGGGGCGCACTTGAAAATGACACCTGCACCCCTCTGGTACGCATCGCCGGTACATGCGCGCCCGCACGTAGAATGCGCGCCCGCACGTAGCACAGTACAATCAACAGTGCAACGCGCGCCCGCACGTGGCACGCTTCGTGCAACAATTCTTCACGGCCCACCAGGTGTCACACCTGCCGTGGCCTGCTCGTTCTCCCGATATGTCGCCCATAAAACACGTCTGGTCGCTGACCGGCAACCGAGTAGTCCGGCAAGCACAACCCGCGGCTACGCCTGATGAACTGTGGCAAGGTGTGCAAGCAGCCTAGACCGATATACCCCAAGCCCACATCCAAGGCCTCTTTCGTTGGATGCCGCGGCGTGTAGCGGCCGTTATTGCCAGCCATGGGAGCCACACGAGCTATTGATGTCTGCGTGTTGCGCAAGTCGCACGGGCCTGTAAGCTCAATCGTTTCATCTTTGTATCTGTTGTAAAAATAATCGTTTCATCTTTGTATCGCTTTGCTATCTCGTGTCCTTCTTGGCGTTCTGGTTTGGGGCGCACTTGAAAGTGACACCTGCACCCCTCTGGTACGCATCGCCGGTACATGCGCGCCCGCACGTAGCACAGTACAATCAACAGTGCAACGCGCGCCCGCACGTGGCACGCTTCGTGCAACAATTCTTCACGGCCCACCAGGTGTCACACCTGCCGTGGCCTGCTCGTTCTCCCGATATGTCGCCCATAGAACACGTCTGGTCGCTGATCGGCAACCGAGTAGCCCGGCAAGCACAACCCGCGGCTACGCCTGATGAACTGTGGCAAGGTGTGCAAGCAGCCTAGACCGATATAACCCAAGCCCACATCCAAGGCCTCTTTCGTTGGATGCCGCGGCGTGTAGCGGCCGTTATTGCCAGCCATGGGAGCCACACGAGCTATTGATGTCTGCGTGTTGCGCAAGTCGCACGGGCCTGTAAGCTCAATCGTTTCATCTTTGTATCTGTTGTTATGTGTCCAGTAAATCTGGCTTTGCTATCTCGTGTCCTTCTTGGTGTTGCATTTTGGGTGGCCAGCAATGCAGAACATCATATATAAATGAGAAACGAATTTCTCCGAAGGAATAATTCTTCACAAATACATAAAAGGCGATACAAATATAATCATCGGCACTGATGTACTGTATTGTCATTGTTGTCCATGTAGCCATCTTTCAGAAAACTTGGAAAATTACACTGCTCTGGAGCGGGAATCGAACCTGCACCTTTTGATTACCTTAAAGAGTGGCTACATGGACAACAGTGAAAATATGGCACATTAGTGCTAATGATTATATTTGTATCGCTTTCCATGTATTTGCGAAGAACTACTTCTGGGAAATTCATTTCCCATTTCTATATGACTTCTTTTTTTTTCTTTTTTGATAAATAGTGTATATATAGAGTATATACATATTCAGTCGAATGAATTACTTTCCCGTTATATAAAAGCAGTACGAGGTGACCGCATTAACACTGGAACATTTGCAGGCGACGAACAAGAAGGTTGACAGAGTAAAATTAAACCTGCGAATTTTATACAGCTTCCTATGTTACTGATGGTCAACATACATGGAAGTGGAAACGATGAAATTAAAAATGCCGTGGTGTTCTAGTTTCCTATTCATACCTTGTTTTTTAGCCAGAAAACCAGAAAAATGTCTTCAGATCTCAATGTTAATAACACACGGGAAAATTTAATTGTATGTACAATTATTATTGAAGTTGGGGAAAATATAGCATTGCTATATTTTCCCGCGCAATTAAAATTCATGGCTGTCAAATTACATTCTTTGACTTTTACAGATCCCAGGAGTACGATTTCTGAACGACATCTAAAAGTCTCCAGAATCTGTTCCGCCCTTTTGCTTTCTTTCTTCTTCTTATTTATTTACACTTTTTTGTTTAAAGTATGATCAATATGGCCTAAAGTTAAAAGATCCTACATTTTGCCACTACATAACTGGAATATATTTCGACGGGCAAAAAGAAGAAACGTTTTCGATACAATATGTCTTACTTTTTATTTCACAACACTACTACTTAAAATTACTTAATGCTTAGATATAAAAATTGGTTTAACATTGAAAGACATTTCGTTTAAATTTAGAATTTTCACCAGAAGTACTACGACACGCCCCCCCTCATCCCCACCACTAACCATCACCGCCATCCGTAACACTTTTCATTTCCGACTGAGACGCTGAACTGAAGAACTCTGAATTTTCTTTCCGTTCTCAATTAACCGTATTTTCCTCATATCATACTTAGCAAGTCTTTTGTAAAACTAGTACGTGCTCATCATATCGCAATGTACGTCCGTCTATGGATACCATATTGATGCTACTATAATAATTTAAATTTCTGTGTTTCATGCATTGCAGTGCCCGAAATGAGAGAGCGCTGATCCTTACTTTCCGGGTTCTGTCGATGGATAACCGATAGCTCCTGCATTTACGCTCTCTCGCGTAAATGCAGGAGCTATCGGTTTCAAAAGAAGCTTCACTCCATATCATTGATTTCAAATATCCGACTGAAAATATTATTTTTTCCTTTCGATATTATGTAAAACGGAGAGTATTTTGGGTACAGTTTCTGTTTTAAACGGCAATTAGTTTTTCCACTATGCGTGATAATGTTAAAGTGCAATTTTCCGGATATATCAGCATCTAAAAGTCTGATTCGACAGTTACTTTTGGAGTCTGATGGAGCTCCAGGAAATGTTCTGCATATAAATTTTAAGTTTTGATGAAGAACTGTTATCCCAGTAGTTAGTGTAAGAGTGTAATTCCCTTCCTGATGTGTTTGCAGCAATTTCTGCGATTCTGAAAAATCGAGTGAAAAAATTATCTGTTTGGTTAGACACGACTCATCACCAAAACCCTTTTGAGAATATTTTCTGCCTAAGTTAATGCATATTTTCTCTAAGGGGCGTAGATCATTATTTTATTTTTCTCAACGCCCCTGTTTCTAACAGTCCTATTTGAAAAATGCATGCTTTTTCTTAGAGGGTTTCTGGTTCAAAATGCTTGCGTATAATTTCGGATTTTTCTGAACATATATCTTTGCCACTAGAAGGTATATGTTTATATTATCGTTTATAGCATATTTACAACAGTATCTGGGTGTCGTTAAGGCCAAATATAAAATCCTTTTTTGATCAGATACTAGAAATCACGGGAAGCACATCCTGCTCATTTCCTGATAAAATAATGCGGACTATCTCCGATAAGCAGTGCAATATTTATATCGGTTTTTCTCGGAATCTCTGTTTCTAAAAGAATTTAAAAAATCTTTTAACGCTAAATATCAATCACGTTCTGAAACATTTTGCCTATGTTTGTGAGATTTTATATCAAAGTTCTGGTGCCAGGTGGCGTTAATTTGACTTAATGTTTGAAAGTGTATATTTGCTTCTAAATTTCCCATTGAACAAATATTTCTTTTTTAAATTTATGCTATTACCAATAGTGACAACGGGATACATTGTCCTCTTTAAATCGCGCACATTTTTCTCGATAATATTTTTTTCCATAAGTAAAAAACAAAATTCTCGATATCAGTATTCTCACAAATTCATTTTACTTAGCACAGCTTTTGCTATGAATTTTGGCATAATTTCAACTGTTCCATTATCCAAGGTTCTTCATCCTGGTATATATTTCTCTTTGAAAATTTATTCGATTAAAAATTACATTAGGAAAATAATTTTTTGGTAACATATCTTTGATTATGAAGATTATTTTTGCACACGTTTTGTTCTTTAAGTAACACAGAACTTTTCCGCTTGGGGCTTTAAGTTACGTTAAGTTTTCTTTCGTATGTCTTGCTTTGCTCTCTGATCTGAAAACCATTTGTTTTGTAGTACAAGATTCCCCGCCATCCAAAAGTGGAGCATTCCTATGAAACCCACTGTAAGACGAAATGTCGTAAAGCGGAACACAATTATTATTAATTTAATAGGAAATTTCCATGAGCGTCCACAGACCCCCAAATATAACTTACTAAATCGTACCAAATAGCACATAAAACCTAAAATAACACTAACGCACAGCAAAAGCAGGAATGATGTAATAAATACCCAGCATATATAAAGTAGAAAAAATATATGTACACCCATAAATCCACTCAAGCAGTAGACTTTCCATTTCATCGATTACTGGACGCCGCTTTAAGAGACCACTTTGCTACTAACAGGACCGATAGTAACTCCGGCAGCTTTCAATGTTCTTTGTCTCTGCGTGTAAATAGGCAAGCTCAACGCACTCATAATATCTGTATTTCTTTCAACACTATCAAAACGCTTAATTACGCGCAGTTCGCTAAGCGTAACAACTTTATGAGCTCTCTTAAGCTTTTCTCATATTTTAGGACGCATTTTTCTAACCGATGCACAACATAAACTGAGATGAAGCGCAGCTTCTCACAGACACAGTTCAAAGCTATGGCGAATTGATGCTGAGTGCGGTTCTCGGAGAAGGAGCTTGACGGATCCACTCGGCTCGGAAATCGCGCTGCCTCTACAACGGCTCGCTGCAAAACAATCGCTGAACGGCGCTTTCACTGTTCCCATTGTTTTCGTAAAAGTGAAAATCCTCTTCGAGTTATTTTTTCGTTCAGCGAAAGCAGGTACTAATGTGGGTCTTTCGTAAGAGCGAAGTTGCGTAAAGCAAACTTTCTCCGCTATAAGAAACCTTTTATTCATCCTTTGCTCATTTTCGTAGTATGCTTTCGGTCTACTATGTGAGTGAGGAGCAATTTCCATTTCTGGATGTTTATCGACTATAGGAATCCGTTCTTCGTTTCGGATCCAATTGGCTATCGGCATCTTTGCACATATTTCATAATTTTCATTATTTGCAGTTTTATTCGGGTTATAGTGTGGCCTAAGTATATTCTCCTTTTACCACGTCTTCTGTGAAAAAAATTACATGGTGATAGTATCACATTTTCCGTCCGTCTATGGACAACGTGTCTCTGAAACGTTTAGTCCGATAAAAAATTCTTCGTGCATTGAAAAGCTTGAAATGTGAGAAGATTGGTCCTTGCTTCTTAGTGTTTTCCGATGTATAACTTGGAATTAAAAATACATTTCATTCCATACATTTTCTTTTAAATTTTCCATTGGAATAATTCTGAACAGCTTTCAATGCCATTGATCACGAAGACAATTTTGGGTAGAGTTTTTGTTTCCAGCAATCTATATATTTTCCGCTAAGTGTTGTACAGGTAAATTGGGATTTCTCCAGTATCTCTACCTCTAAGTCCCATTTCAAGATTTCTTTCTGCATCTCATACTGCTTCTTGGAGGGAAATGTCCTATGTATAATTTCTAATTTTTGGTAGAGAGAAGTGTAGTCACCAAAAGACTAAAGCGTTTTTATCTGTTTTTGATGTATTTGCAGCAAAATCCGCATTTCTGAAAATTAAGTTTAAATCTTCTTTCCTAACCTCATACTGCTAGCTTCCGAAAATATTTTGAGAAAACCTTCTGCATAAAATTGTGCATAATTTTACCACCAAGGGATGTAGATGGTCGTTTAATTTTTGTCGATATTTCTGATTCTAAGAGTCCTCTTTGAAAAATATTTGGTATCGGAGAGCGTTTCCGTCGAGACGTGTCTTGCATATAATTTTAAATTTTTCTTGTTGCGCCATCTAGTGGCGCACAAGTGTGCCACTAGATGGCGCAAACAACGTTTCCATCAAGAGCATTTTTGCAGAAATGTTTAAGGGACTAAAAACCAGACTGAAATAATTTGTTTTCGATCAGATTCTAAAAACTGTGAAAGTTTTGTTTGTAATTCGTTACCAAAATAATGCAAAAATTTCCTGCTAGAGGGCAAATGTTAAATTTGTTTTTCTTGTCTTTTTTCAAATGTTCGATTTAATAAACAGTTTAACTCCCGAAGCTGTTTGCCTTCTGGAAAGTATTATTTAGGCTTGTACTTGTGGAGCTTTTAATAGTTCTCTGTTCAGTCGCTAGGTGTTATTTGTGTACATATGTACACAGATGTATCTCCTTTTCCAAAAACCATATTAAAATTTCCTTTTTTACTCTGTACCAATCGCTACAATAAAACTGGGGAACACTATCATGTTTAAATACTGCGCAGCTTTCTCGCTGGGGATGCTACTTAGATCAAACATTTTGTTTTTCGCTGTATCCAACTCCAGGAGATAAATTAAAAAATATATATTCCTTAATATTTCTTTCACCTATGCAGAATACTTTTCACATAGTTCCAACTGTTCCTTTGTGAAAAATCCTTCCGCAAGAGGGAACATAATTACATCATGTGTCTCTCTCCATTTTTTTCAAACTATTCGATTTCAAATCGCTTTGTCTCTAATATTATTTTGTTCACAATTTGTTAGTTCCAAAAACGTTTTGTGCACAATTTGTTAATTTCGTTGCATACTTTTCATCCGCTAATGGGAGTAAGTAGCACTTTCTATTTTTGGATGTTTTGTCGATTGCAGAAATCCCGTTGATTTTGTTTTCTACCGATTCTACTATGAATACCTCTGAAAGAATTTATCTGCGTCGGAAACGATTCGAAAGACGTGCTCATTGCACCTAAAAATTGAATTCCATCTGTCTTGTTTAGTATACAATGGCAATTTTGGATTTTGTAAAGCTTTTACAACGTCGGTCATTTGCGTTTTGAAAAAATGAAGAATCTTTCTCTCATTGTCTGTACCACTAAAATGAAACATAGATCACCACTTAGCACATATAAAATCCGTATATAAATTTTTCTGGTAGATGAGATTCTTGTGTTACTGATAGTTAAAATACAAAGACATTTTCGTCTTTTTTCTTAAAGTAACTAATACCAAAGGCGCTATGATCTCTAAAATTCATATCCTTGAGAAATAAAAATGTTTTGACTTTAAGAATATATTTAGACATCGGAAATGTCTACTTTTGAAAAACAATAATCATGAGAATTAACGTTGCAGTGGTTGTTGGCATTTGCTGACATGAAATGAAGTTAACCAGTAAGGAAACATTACGTTCTTGCAAACTTAAATGCACAGTAAATCACTATTTCTGTAATGACTGTGCTTTTTAATATTTTTAGGTTACTTATTTTCATTTGGTAATTAATTTGTTTTTATTACGTTTGATGCCTGCATTTGATGTTTGTAAAAACTACAATAATTTTCTTTAATCTGTTTCAGGTTTACCTAAGTCTGTCGCCATTTGAAGAAGAGATGCAGATGTTTACTCTTTTGGTTGCCTTAATAAAGCAAACTTTCCTGCTGGCTTGCAATTTAAAAGCTACAGTAACAAGAATTGCAAAGCCAAAAAGGTTTCTAAAGAAGGCCGGAGAAATATTGTCCGAAATCTTTTTCCCAGAGCAGGGATCTTCGGATTGTTCCGAATATAACAAACTTGAGGTGAAAGTGCAACGAGAAATCGAGTTCCTTTTAGAAATTCAGCAAAGTATTGAGAAAAAAGCCAGTCGTAAAAGGAATGACTTAAGAATGAACTTTCTTCTTCAAAAAACTTTCGATGAGAATGCAAAACGACTGCGAAACTTGCACCGCATAACCAAGCAAAATACCAAACCTGTACGCAACAGTGGCAGTGTCTTTGGAATTGACCCAGTAAGTGCTTTCATTTGTGCAGTATTTGTTTGTTTGTTGACCTGGGTTTATACCATACTGTGGTTCCAAAAGCATTTTTCTACCTCTTGAGACTCCTGGTACCCATGAACTAATGCATTTTCACCGAGACGCTGTATTTCATTATAATACTCTATTCTAATGTAATTATTATGTATTGTGTGTAACAAACCAGACGACTGGTATTTACTATTTTGTGCGGTGCAGCAAATCCGTAAGATCGGATAATATTATTATAGAATGGTACGTTGATACAGTAATAGTACTGACAGATGATAATTTGATATATGACGGTTAGCAATTATCGATTTGTACTTGTTCATATTAAATACGGGCACGTTGTTACTCTGATTTCGTTTTACATTGATATTTTCTTTGTTTGGAAAAAGTGAGTGAATTTATAATAAATGCAGCATTTTAAAATATGTATTGAGTTCTGTTTGGAAATGTAATTTATTGTTTGTTTACTCATTTTCAATAAGGTTTTACTTACAGTGTTCTACATTGATTACACACAAAATACATATATTTGCTGCCAAAGTTGTAGTACTACAACGCGTCAATCAGCATAAAACAACAGCAACAAAGACTAACATTTTATGTACAGCAACACTTTTTATTTGCCCTTACTTGGGATGTACATCAATCTGTTGAGTTTGCTATGTAAAGCTAATTTTTAAAAGTAACTACGTACTCCTAAACATTATTCTTGAGAAAGTAGCTTCCTGCAAGTAAAACTACGTTTTCCTAAAAGTAGTTATAGTTACATTACTTTTTCTACATTATTTCGGTTAAAAAGGATATTTCTGGGAATGATTCTTACATATGGCTTTGAGAAATAGATACCAAGGTAAATTACGTAAGTAATGTATGTTTGTAATTACCTGAGTTGTGATCATCATAGGAAGACATTTAACCGCGTGCAGTTGCTTATTTTCTAGTCAAGCTGATATACAAAGGGATTCCGAATAAAAAACTCCACAAGCATCTGCGAATTCATTTTCGTAACTAAAAGAATTAAACTTCTCTGTGAAATGTAATTAGCAAAATCGCCATCTCCATCATATCGTTCGCTCTTTGTTCTCAGGCTGATTGATATCTTATATAAATAGCATAAAGTGAGGAAGACAATGGCTTATTCTTAACAATTTAGCAAACTTTCACGATCCAAGTCAGGTACGTGATTGTAGGCAGGGAACATGCCTTCCCTGTTCCGGGGAGTAATATTTCCGGAAATGTCACGTGATTTTAAGAATTCTTTTTCTTTTTTACTATTCTAAAAACAGCACTATTTATAGCGAAATTTTCGGCCACAATTTTCCTTAATTTCTAAAGTACGACTTCGGTCGCTACGTGCTTCAATTCCTACGTATGATACATACCACGCTACTGCAAGCTCAAGAAGGTACAGCAGCAGCACTTCATGTAGCCGCTGATACCTATCACTACACTGAACACACTGCGATATGGTGCTGATTCCGTACAGTCGGTACGAGTTCAAGCATATTCAAAATATCGAAAAAGTGCAGGTTTCTTATAAGTTTTAGTTCGAGGGATGACGAAGGGAGTGTGCCTATTGAGGTAAAGGCTAATCTCTAAAGAGGAAAAATGAAAGACAATCAGGTTTATTACTTCAAAATACCTTTTGCATCTCTAACACTTCCCAAAGCGCAAATATACCTCGTTAGCCAATTAGCCTGCACAGTACACCACGAAACCAATGGAGGCACAGTATAACAATTAAAACAGAGATTTAATGGATACAGGCATAATTTACACTGAATACTTCATGTAATAGTAAAGGCTCTAATTTCTTGCCGGCTTTGGCTCTCTTTAATGTTTCCGAAAATATGTCGTAACAAAAAGTTTGCTCGTTCACAAAGAGCCTCAAAGAAATACTACCGAAGTATTTACGTATTTCTTCGAGCATCCAAATACTGGTGAAAAAATTTGTACACAAACACACCCACACACACACTGATATGTTGGCACTAAGGGCAGCTTTCCCTTTCGCTTTCACTCTTGGAGGAGGCGGCGTTGCTTACGGACACAGCAGGCACGCATTAAAACGCACAAACTTCTTTCCTTAACTTCTTTCCTCCGTGGCACACGAAAAGGCGACGATTAGCTCCAGATTCCCTCTAGTTGCGGGGGGGAGGGCTCTTCAGCCCTTTCTTCGCAGCCAGACGTTCCTCTCTTTAGGCTTTGAGTGAGGCAGTTCGGTGTATTGTAGAAGCGGCTCACCTGCAGAAAACTCCTTTTTACGGCACTTCGGTATCAGCTGTCCGGCGAGTAGATGCAAGTTCCAAGGCAAAACTCGTACTGGCGATTCTTCTTCAGCGTATACCTTCGCTGATTTTCCCGATGGTTAGATTTTAACAGCAGCAGCAGACAGAAACAAGTTTCCAGGGCGAGGAAGTTCCCCGTCCTATTTCTCTCGGCTATCAAACGGATTCTGCCCCGAAAAACAATTCTCCCGTCTTCAAGGGGTGGTAAGCGGTGTACCTCGCCACTTGAAAACGTGGCATCTTTATTACAAAACGCTTAAGTCCAGCAGCTCTCCCATTGTCTCGCGCGCGGCACAGACAAAATCTTCAAAAGCGCTTGCCGTTTAAGCAATTTTTGAGCTATGGGAAAAAGCTTTTAAACTCTGACCTGCCCCATTTCCGATTATGAACTCTTTGTTCTCATGGCAAACAGCTGCAACTCGCCACTCGAATTCAAAGTGCTAGAAGATCATTTCTTTATATACCGCCCCTCGCAAGTGTTTAATTATTACTCTCTGTTAATTGAACCCCCAATCAAGTTTCAATTACCATTCATCAGCCACGCCTCTCGCCAATTAATTATGCGAGGGGGCTCGTCACATCGCCCCCTTCTTAAAATGCAAATAATCTCGGTGCATATAAGCTACCTGTGATTCGCAACGATTCCACCACCCGGAGCTTCCTACCCCAGATAAGAACCCTTCAGTGCCCCTCTTCCATTTCGCCCATCGTCGCTTCTGCCCTTACTCAAAACAATCAACTTGAATTGGTCTTTGTCATTTACCGGGCCCATCCCCTTTTCTGTCGAATCTCGGGGAACGCCCACATTCCATGCATACCTGCATAAATATTTACACTGCCACACCCCAGGGCAGTACACAAATTTCACACTACATAATTAATTTACATTACACAGTTCCACTACCACGGCACACGGCATAATGCAATATTAAAACATTTCCACCAATACTACACAACACCCAGCGCGCTATACAAAATTATTACAACCAACAAGCTCATTCCATGTTCTCAGGCTCTCCTCTTCTCACCCTTTCACATCACCAAGACAACTAACGGGAAGCTAACCAATTACCTGAGACACTCATATGTCAACCGTTTATGATTCGGTATTTCCTACCCTATACGGTCTAAGCCTATCAAAGCGTATGACTCTAACTGGCCTGTTATTGTACGAAATTTTGTAAAGAACATCGTTGATTCTTTTATTCACGACACAAGGACCTTTCCACGGGCGCTGCAATTTGGGTGACTTTCCCTTTCGCCTTCGTGGGTTATAGAGCCAGACTACGTCTTCCTCCTAAAACACTTTCTCAGCTGCCTGCACGTCATATCTGGTTTTCATTATTACAGTAGCTATCTTAATATTCTTCCTAGCAAGACTATGGACTTTCCTTAATGTCCTGGTAAGCTCTGAGACATACGTGCTAGAATCCTGGGCAATTGGTTCCGGCCATCCAAACACCAAGTCACAAGGGAGATGTAATTCTCGCCCATACAACATCATACTCGGGGTATTCCCTGTGGTTTTATGTACCGCAGCTCGGTACGCCAACAAAAATAGCGGAGCTAGGCTGTCCCGATCTTTCTGGTTATCACTAACAAATAATGAAAGCTGTTGCTCCAAGGTGCGTATGAACCTTTCACACATTCCGTAACTCTGGGGATAAGGAAGCGTAGTTCGAGGCTTTTTTATACCGGGTAAATTGCACATTTCTTGGAACACTTAAGACTCAAATTTCCGGCCCTGATCGGAATGCAATTCAAGAGGAACTCCATGGGAGCTCACCAATCTACTGACAAGCATTTCGGCAACAGCAACTCCTTCCTGAATTTTCATAGGAAAAACCTCCGGCCATTTTGTGAAATAATCCATAACCACCAACAAATATTAGTCACCATCCTCCAACTTAGAAAATAGTCATACCTCATCAATGGCTACCCTTTCGAACGGTGCTCCCACATTATATACTTGCATTCGGCCGCAACATCGTGTCATTGTACCTTTCTTGGACGCGCATAAATGACACTGTCTGCACCAATTCTCCACATCCGTCTTACCACTTACCCAGTAAAATTGTTCCCGGACTTCCGCGAGAGTTTTTCTGACACCAAAATGTCCACCAGTTGGGCTATCTTGCATTTGTTTCAACATATCTTTCACCAAAATCTTGGAACCACCAGATGAATTTGTCGCGAATCATTCCCAGAATTTTCCAATTTTCTATACAAAATTCCATCTCTTAACCACTAGCGAATCCCATTGCGCCCAAAAAGTTTTCAAGATCGGTCCGTACGCTGTGATGGTCGCCCACGGAGTCCGGTCAGGAGACTCCTGCTTCCATCCGACCAGACGTCCAATATCTTTGTCCGCTCGCTGGCTTTTTGCATCTCTTCGGGACTCAACGGATCTCGTATAGTCGGGGTCGGGGGAATTATCGCCTGGCGCACCGTTTGGTTGATCGGCTGCAGATTTTGCTCTCTGCGCGTAGGCAGGATTTGCATTGCGGCGGACATGGTCTTCTTGACAAAGCATCCGCATTCTTATGTGCATTTCCCTTCCGATGTTGTACCTGGAAATCATAAGCTTATAAACGTTCTATCCACCTTGCTACCTGGCCCACCGGATTTCTAAAATTAAACAACCAACGTAAAGCGCCATGATCGGTTCGCAACAAAACATTACTACCAAACAAATAATGATGGAAATGCTCTATACCTTTTACCATAGCCAATAATTCTTTCCTAGTAACACAGTAGTTCCGTTCCGGCTAGAAAGAGATTTACTAAAGTATGCTACGACTGTTTTCTGTTAATTCTGAACTTGAGATAAAACTCCACCCACTCGAGTTTCACTAGCATCGACATGAAGGATAAATGATAATTCCGCTTTGGGATAAGCCAATACCGGCGCTGATATCAGAGCTTCCTTTAGTGTCGCGAAGGCTCGTTGGCACTCTTCATTCCATTCAAAGGGAACTTTCGCCTCAGTTAACCGATTCAATAGTCGGGCTATATGCGAAAACCTTATGATAAATTTCCGGTGACAGGAACATAACCCAAGGAAATTTCTTACCTCCCGATCATTCGTCAGCGGTGGGCATTTTTTGATTGCCACAATCGTTTCAGAATGTAACCCTATGCCATGTGCCGAAATTCCGTGTCCTAAGTATTTCACTTCCTTTTGCAAAAATCTACACTTTTTCGGATTCAACCTTAACCCCGTATCACGGAGCCTAGTGAAAACGACTCTCAAATAAACCAAATGCTTAGCAAAAGTAGTACCACAAACAATTATGTCATCCAGATAAACCATGCAGATGTCAAACTGTAAACCTCGAAGAACAGTTTCCATTAAACGTTCAAATGTGGCGGGCGCATTACACACTCCAAAGGGCATTACCCGAAATTACCACGAACCATTACCTGTCGTGAAGGTAGTTTTCTCTTTATCATCTGGATGCATACACTTCTGCCAATAGCCACTCTTTAGATCGAGCGTAGAAAACCACTCAGGTCCAGCCAAATGAACCACAGGTTCATCTATCCTAGGTAGTGGGTAAGAATCCTTACGAGTTTCTTCATTGAGTTTCCTGTAGTGTAAACAAAATCTAGTCGTACTGTCAGGTTTAGAGACTAAAACAACAGGTGATGTCCACAAGCTAAAAGAGGGCTCTATAACTCATTGCTTCTCTATATTTCTCATCATCTCTTCCACTTCTGTTCGCTTAGCTAATGGTGAACGTGTAGGCTGTTGCTAAATAGGAGCACTATTCCCCGTATCAATTCCATGGAGAACGACATTGGTTCGTCCATAATAATCTTCACCTGCGCAATAGACATCGGTGAATTCGCATATGGTCTCGGTCCACGACCCTAGCTAACCCGTACTCAGGACACCGTGACCTCCGCCGCGAAGCCACGCAGATGCTCCGGTACTTTGCAGCTCCGGCCAACGCGCGATTCTTGTGGGATCACTGCTCGGCAGCTGCGCGCCGAAATCACGGGGTCTAAGGAGCAGAGCGCCATTCTTTCTCCTATCTTCACATCGACGTCACCTAGGTTAGCTATTCTCACGAGGGTACAATGTGCTGTTCTTACCAGTGCTCGCGCTACAAGTATATTCTTCGGCAACGGGTAAATTTCGGACATTTCGCATACTGCCATTAGAAATTGAAGTCAAAGCTCAGGAAAACATTCTGCTAGAACTGTATCACATTTTGCTGGTAAAACAGTTTTCGTTTGCAAGAACTGTGACGGTATTCGACCTCAGGTGCTCATGCTGACCCTTCCTGAGAACCATTTCCTTATGTTCCGTCTTCAGCGTTCCATTCTTAAGGTCGAAAACATATCCGTTCTCACTAAGAAAATCAAGTCCCAGGATGCATTTTTCAACGATATCAGGAATCACTGCCGTGTGTCTGCAGCATTTACTTCCAATTCCTATGTCGACGCCTGCCGTTCCAAAAGCAACTAAACCCTCACTATTCACGGTTTGAGTCTCAACCCGTTGCTCACCCGTCAAACAATCTGCAGGTTCCTTAATTTGCTCGAACAAATCCGGACAGACTAATGTAATATTTGCCCCAGTATGTTACACAAATTGTCATTTAGTTTTATTGATCATCCCCTCAACTCTGAAACCACCGTAATCCCCAGAAACACCTGTGAAGTGCGCTTTCACCGCGCTGGGCTGCTCTTAACGCGTCAGTTTCCGCCCCACGAAACAGATTTCTGGGGATTTCCCGATGTCTGTTCTTTAGAATTTTCTCCTCTGTCAACCGTTTTCTACACTCGCTAATGCGATGCCCTTTTAAACCACAATACCAGCACTTCTTCCACAGCAAGGGGACGAAACCGAACGATGTTTAACATCTCTGCCAAAGAGATCAAACTGCTCTTCGAGTTTAGTTTCGACTGATGCATTGATCGGGCTTTCTGCCAGAGTCGCCATACGAACTGTTTTCCTAGGACTCCTAGAATGGCGCGATGAGTCGAACTCCATTGCATGCAAGACACTGACTTAATTGAGTCACAATCCGCCATGCGCACTGAATGCTGAATGTCTGTATCAGCCATCGCTTCCACAACATGTTGCTGCGCCATCGTGTCCTGTATATCCGGCGTGCATTGCCCATACGCAAGTCTTGTCTTCCGATCCTTGTCAGTCCGGCCTCCTGCCTGCGATTTTTCAACTGAAGACCACGGAGTTGCTTTAAATGTTCCTCCCCCAAATCTGAGTTCCAGGGCAGCAACGAGACAGGAATATTTTAAACGGCTCTCCTTCGACAAAGTTTATGGGATATCAGCAGCTGCATCCCTCAATGACGTGGCAAGTGCGTATGTTTTCTCACTTTCGTTCCAGCCGTTCGCACTCGAAAACATCAAAATGTTGCTCCTTTTTTTCAATATCCCTATAAAATTTAGTTTGTTCTAACTTAGTACCATTAAATTCCCCAGAAACGTTTTCCTTTATATCTCTACATGGAGTCTCGCACAAGTTACAAACGCTCTCTAATTCCTGGGTACATTGTTCTATTTGGTCTACTTATTTTGCCTGCCCAATCTCACACTGATCGACACGCGAGTTGGTATCATCAATTTTGTTATCAAATTTTTATTCATACCCCCTAATTCTAGCTATTAGCTGATTTATACTGCCAGTCTGCTGCTCAAGACTTTCCTTCTGCTGTTGTAAGCTTTGTTCAAAAATTTCTTGTTGTTGTTTGAGCAGCTGCTAAAAACTTTCTTTGGTTGTCTTCAGTTCATTTTTGAGTTTATCTTTCAGTTCATTTAATATTTCTTTAATTTCCTCCATTTTCGAGACTTTGAGCCTAATTTATTATGCAAATTACAAAAGTTGGCATAAATACTGTGCTCCAGTTGTACTGTGCTTCTGCGGTACACTACGGAACCCACTGCTGATCACCATTTTTGTGACGACCTCGGGCCCAATCTGGTCCAGGATAATAGGATGCCAATTTTTCCTGGCGTAATTCGTACGCTGGATCTGCAAGTATACCTTGTGAGGCAACCAGCCTTCACAGTACACCAAGAGATGAACGGAGACACAGTTATAACAATTAGCAAGATATTTACTTGATACGAAAATAATTATACAGAAATCATTTTGTAATAAACCTTTTTAAATTCCCGTCCGCTTTGGCACTTTTTAGCGTTTCTGAAATCATGAAGTTACCGAAAAGTCTGTCGTTCAATATGGGCTACAAAAACACATAAAGTGTTTACGAAGCGCAGGAACCTCGAGTATCCAGTGCAAATTTACGAATGTGGAACACACACGCACACGCGCACGCGTACGTTTATCCTAATCACGCAGCACTTTATCACAACAGTTGTAGAAGCCGGTGTCACTCGATGAAGCGGTCTGTGCGTAATAGATACACACACACACACACACACACACACAATCGAGTCTCCTCGAACGCATAGAGGCGCCTATGATGAACTTTTGTTTCGCTCTCTTGCACGAGGGGGCGGGGGACTCTTCCGTGGAAGCCAGGCTTTACTCCTTTTTTTCATGGAGACAGGTATTCGTCTTTTTTGCCGGCGCGCACCTGACGCGGCTCTTTTTACGGCAACTTTTGATGTCTGCAGTCCGGCGAATTTGTAGAGTTTTCCAAAGCGATGATAGAGGTCTGCGATTCTTCAGCTTCTTTTTAGCTGGTTTTCCAGGGGCTGAGGTTATCAACAGTGGCAGCAGACGACAGCAAATCTTAGCGCCAGGAAATTCCCATCCTCTCTATCAGCTATATCAAAAGAACTTTGTCGAAACTCTTTTGTCTACAAGAGAAGGACATAGCGGTGCATTTCACCTTTTGAAAAACACGGCATGCTTATTAGCAAACGCTTTTAGCCTAAAACCTTCCCCATTGTCTCTCGCCCGTCTTCTTTTACCGCTAAAGTTTCAAAATCCCTTGCCGTCCAAACAGATTTTGAGTTACGAGTAAAAGAATTTAACCCCTGGCATTTGACGGTTACGCGCTCTTTAATTTATGGTACTCACCTGCATCTCGCCATACAAATCCTTTGTTCTTATCCCGCCCTTCGCATATGTTTAATTATTACTCAATTCTCTGTTAATTAAACCCCCAATCAGCACGCATTAGCCAAACCTCTCGCCAAATAATCATGCGAGGGGGGCGTCACAGTATTAAAAATTTATTCTCTAACAGGTTGATTTACCAAAACAACCAATTTGTAACCTATATTTCAAGCATAGGCATTGAGTGTGTACCGGAAATACCGTAGATGTACGTATAATCCTGACTTTTCTAACAATAATTTTTATTTATAAACCACTTTTCTAAAAATAAACTCATTTCTCTTATTGAAAGTATATGTTTCCTAGATTATCAAAACTTAACGTGTCCTAAGAACTAATTAGCTGTTTAAATTCATATTGAGATTATATTAACAATATTTGCAACTCAATACTTTGTGAAATCTTTATTTAAACTGTTGGTAAAAGAATTTTAAAAGTACGTGGAATCCCTCAAAATATGTTTACTCGGTAGACTCGACAAGATCTGGAGACCATGTTAAAAAGCTTCTGAAATCAGTTTTACTTTGTAATTCCATATTTTCTTTGTTATTCTAAATTTTCAAATTTTCTGGGGCTACTTGGATATGAGAAAACCGACAAATATCCCTATGAAATTTGTTATATGCCTCGAGGAAGAAATATTTTAAGAAATCAAAATATTGAATGTGTGCATAAGAGTCTACCCGTTTTTATAGGCTACAAAGAGGAGAGAAAACCACAGCAAATTACGTAACTAGGAAATAACATAACTGTCATCATTCTTTATGACATCTCCACGCCAGAAAACCTCCTGTGTTGAGTAAAAAAAAAGTCATGTAATGCTATTTTTACATTCTCCAGATTATCATAGGTTTGGAGAGCGAAGGCGTTCTGTAACAATCGAAAAAGGTAGTAGTCCGTAGTTGTCAGGTCACGAGAATACGTCGGGTGAGGTAATACTTCCCAACCAAAGTCCAGTAATTTTTGCCAAGTGATAAAATTTGCATTAGGTCTGGCGTTATAATGATGAAGGATCGCGTCTTTGCGATTGACGATATAAGTTGTTCTCGCAATCTACCCAACTGCTGGCAGTAGTGGTCAGCATTTGTCGTTTGGCTTAGGTGCCAACACCTCCCAGTGGGTTATTCCCTGGACGCTCCACCAAACACTCAACAAAACCTTTTTGGGACGCAGTCGTCCTTTTGAGGTCGATAGAGCAGAAACCGCACCTTGGTACACAGTCCGTCGACACTTTACATTACAGTAACCAATTCTCATCACCTGTTACAATGCGTCCCCAAATCGGTTCATTTTTGTGACGAGAAAGCAAAGAAACACAGGTACGTATTCTCTTTTCTCGTTGCTTCGCAGAATGCTAGTGTTGAACCAAATTATCGAAATTAATGTTGAACTGAAACGCATGCATCCGTCTTTCGACTGTTGTTCTGTATATCGACAACGTTTCCTCTAATTCCTGAATGGTTGAATGCGGGTCATTTATTACGGCTTGGGCCACACCCTCGTTAGAAACCACGGATGGGCGTCCAGGACGTGGTTGAGTTTTACACCTTCTTTCTCAGTCCCGGCATTTCGGAAACCAATGGCGACATGTGCTATCATCAACTGCATCTTCCCCATACCTTTGAAAGATGTTGCGGCAAGCCGAGGCTGCAAAACTGCATTTATCGAACTCGTACAGTAAACAATGTCTAATGTGCTCCTTATCACATACCATGTTACACCGTCCGTTACGGATGACTTACTCGGATAAACCTAGTGCTCCTGTATGCTCTACTGCTCTAAGCTTTATTGGCCAAAAATTCGGCATCGCAGCGTCATTATGACGTCATTGCTCCGATCGCAATTTGCATCCATAACAAAAAAAAAACGGGTAGAACTTTTGCACACACCCAATACGACTTTGAAAGATGCTAGCCTTTGACCTAGTAAATGCGCGAAGTCTCTAAAGCTATCATTTCCTCGATTATGTGTGAAGGAGGCTTTCCGTATTAGACCGAACTTTTTCCATTGTGTTATTCTGTGCACACGTCGTTAATGTCCTCTGGTACAAAGATCCCATGTTTAGAAGGAAGTTTCATTCATCATACAAGCGATAATCATAGATTGGAAAAACCATGTATCAAAATTGTAAACACAGACCGCTATCAATCTCAAGATGAAACACCAGTACTTTCGAAAGGACATAATTAAAATATCTCTAATTCACTTAAAGTCACACGAGGGGTGATCTAAAGTGCAACTACTTACGCAGTTAAAAATATTGTAGATTGTTGCGTTTGAAAGAGTGGCAACAACAGCTGCCCCTAGTTTCAGAGTTTGAAAGGGTGGCAACAACAGCTGCTCCTAGTTTCAGAGTTTTAAAGAGTGGCTACAAACGCTGCCCCTAGTTTCGGAGCTACATTAGGTTAGTCTGTGTTGCATTAAACACAGCAGCGACACGGATCATTGAATAACACTTTTCACCTTTCTTTTTGGGTTCTGTAATTTGGTGTGTATTTGCGTTGTTTTATTTGTTCCTGGCATACAAAATGGTGTTCCTTTACCCCAAAAGAGGATGGTGTTACAACACTTTTTTATCCAACATTGCTGAACTTTTTAACAGTGAACTTTCTTTCGTAACTTCCTGTTCCCCTTTGGCAGTTTAAATTCCAAACAGAAGCAGCATATCCTCCTTACACAAATCTCGAGTTTTGTATTTTGTTTTTTGATATTTACTTTCTTTTTCATTCTGCTATTTCTGAATTTTGTGCAGTCACTAATTGCTTCTTCCAATCATATATTCCTGCATCTCTCCGATCTCGTTTTTCTGAGACCCCCTTTTCCCTATAGCTTTTCGGAGTAGATTTTCTACAAACCTGCTCCGAAGAGCAATAGAAAAGAGGGGATCTCAGAAAAACACAAAGGGATGAAAAATGGTGTTCCTCCTCAACCCTCATACTAAGCTTGCGTGAAGACGCTGGCGATTTCGTGGAAATCGCCATCGTCTCCACGCAAGCAGAAATTATGCCAGTATCTCAGCAAAGGAAAGACCACGATAAAGTTCTTCTTCGACATCCAGGGTATTGTTTATTTCGAATTTATACCTGAAAGACGCAATGTCATCAAGGAGCTCTATCTAATGAATCAGACATTCGACGTGGACCAGGAACTTCAAACAGAAATCATCGCTCTTTCCACGTTTATAAGTGAGTCATGAGAATGTTTTCCGTGACTCACTTATAAAAGTGGAAAGAGCGATGACTTCTGTTTGATAAGTAGCTCTATCTACACATCACGCCATGCTTACGTGAGTCGATCCGCAAGAAGTGGCCTCACCTTTAGGGCGATCAATCGTGGGTGTTGTTTCACGACAATACACCGGAACACAGATCGCTCCTCGTTCTTGGGTTTCTCGCCCAAACAAGGACTGTTATCCTCCCACACCCACTGTTTGCACCTGATCTGGCCCCCATGTCACGTTACGGGTAATTTGATAGGAGCATATGAGGAAATCTAAAGGCCTAGAGGCATTTCCTTGAGAGCTTCTTCTGCGGTTCACTGTCCTTCCATGAGCATTTGCATAATTCTGGAATGTGAGTACCTGGGCTCTTTGTTCAGTATGCATCTGCATATTTTGGGAATGCGTAGCTTTGAGTTCTTTGTTCTACAGTAAGATAAAGGAACTTAGAATTGAGATTCTTCACGCATTTTTTGGAAGGTTGTTCCTTCTGTCTTTTGCTCAGTTTTCTCTCGTCGACTAGATTGCCAGCCTCACGCAGCGGTGGAAGCCTGTGGCCGATGGAAGGATGCCGAAGTGGACTCTTTTCAGTTGCAGACAAGTGAGCGTCTGTACAACGGAGGTTTGTCTATCCTAAGTCACCGCTAAGGATGCGAACTGCCGTCTGTGAATGGGTGGGTGCTTTCCTTTTTGCTTGAGACTCTGTTACAATATTGCCATTTTTCTAAGCACTATATTCACTGCTTTGTTTTTTCTTATTCTTTCCGAATTCATCCTGCTTAAAACGTGATTTCACTTGTTTCCTCGAACCCATCCTGAAAATATTTTTCTCTGTTATTAGATGGAAACAGTCATGTATAGTGACACAGATACATTCCCTGAAGCTGTATGGCCGTCCCGGTAGCGCACTGGTCTGAGCGCCGGCTTACGACCGTGAACGGTTAGCGTTCGAAACCACGTGACTCATGGATGTTGTGTTTGCCTTAAGGCTCTGGTTATCTCCCATCCTTGGAAGGAATAGCCCTAAATTAAGGACGTTTGACTACTTAAGGCTCTTTGAGTAGCTCACGGTGTCCGTTAAACCTCAATTAAAAAGTGAAAAAGAAAGAAAAAAACTGGAACTTCTGCTATTTTCATAAATCAGCAAAGCAACGCAAAGAAGTTGAAGAAATACAAAATATTTGTTAAAACGCGTATCACCATGTAAGGACTATTCTTCCTACTGTGTCTCTTTGAGAATGAAAAAGATTAATCTTTAAAATTTGTCCTAGGGAATACCGAATGCTAAACCTATTACTTGAAATTTTTCAAACTCGATCCAATTGAGTTTTTGGGGCATGGAGAGACTATCGACAATTGTGAGCAATTCGACAATTCTTGAAGCTACAAGAAACTGCCGCACATTATCTCAGTGACATTTGTTCCAAGGAAACGGAAAGCCACCGACGTAAGCCAAACATAGCATCCGTGCTTCACCAAGATTCGGTGAAGCATGGATGCTGTGGTTGTGTTAAACGAGCGCGAATGCTTCACTGCTGAATGATATATTTCTACTTTAAGAGAGCAAAGTGCAGTGGGAAGTGGTGAGCCATTACCCAGAAACCATACCGTACTTTATGACATACGAATTGTTAAATTCTTGTACAAAGTATCATTTGAAGAGTGGAACGAGGTTTAGATATTTCATGCATAATTGCGAGTTATAATTTACTTTTTTAAACAAGCACAGTGGCCTGTTAGTGGGATAAAATGGAAGCCCAGGTGACATACGTGACATATGTAGTCAGTGGATGTTACATCTTGTTCATTCTCTGTTTTAGTAAGGTCTTTGTTTCTTTTGTTTCACGAACACAAGAGAAAGTAGGTAAGGGAGGCTTGCACTAGAGTTTAGGAACAAACTTTATCAGAGCTACTTCAATTTTCCCGTTTAATTTTCGTTGTCCAGTGCCCCTGTCTTCTTCAGATACATTTTAAGCCTTCTAATGAATCAGACATGCTAACAGATACGACTTCGGTGAGAAGACCAATGTTCTCCTGCAAGCAAATTCTAGAGCTTGAAACAAAAAAGTATTTGTTAACTAGTTTCCAATATGGGATTACTGAGCACTTTTGAATGGCAAAAACATAATAGCTCTGTTGTTCTTATTCTAAGCGTAGGAAAGCACGGTCCTTTTTAAGAATTGCTTTACGAAAGCTGTTTCTCGTCTTCAGTATCACTCGATTATATCGTCTCACGTGTTTTCCCCTGAAGGTACCTTAAGCTTACTTTTGAAAAAGTAGATTCTTGTAAAATTCATTCTTCAGGTATATGTGCCCAGCGAAGGAATATCAACCGGGAGCTTTACTAAAGAAGTTGAGAACCACGGGAAGCAGTTTCAGAATTATAATGTACATGCTACAGATAGGTGACGCTACATACGTTCTGATAAGGTATTCTATAGCGTAAAAGAAGTCTTGATATACTTCCACGCTATTTTAAACACATCAACATACTAATAAATTGTTGATAAATGAAACAAACCTTAACGTCCAGACGAAACATGTAAACAGAAGTCAACTTACGGAAAAAGTTCTTTATTCGGAATGGATGGCACAACACTCTCCACACATTTATCTCAACACTGTTCAATTCTCTCGTACAACACTTTCTTAACAACGCTCATCATAATCGCTCACAATAATAGCCCTCAATAATCGCTCTTATCAACACACTTCTCACAACAGATCAGTCGTCGTTTTTTATCTCTTGTTCTTACCTCATTACATGCATACGTCACGTGCATTCAACCTCAATTGAGTTGCCAAACGAATTCGTTTGAAGGAAAAGATATTTCGTTAAGCGTGAAGAATACTGAGAATAAACTCAAGATTTACATAGGGAAAGAAACTAAAAAAGGAAAGTTAATCTAGAATATACGTCACATCATCTCCCTCGTAATTTTTTTTTTTTTTTTTTGCCAAAAACCTATCAATTTTGTAGAGGTATCCTTTCAAACAATCTGATCATTCATTCAACCTTTCAGATAAGAACTTACAAAAATTGATGAAGAAATTTGTTGATCTGTTGCTGTAACTGACTTCTCAGTACATATAGTCTGTAGATATATATAGTTCAATAAACATACATCGAAAACTTTCTGTACGATTTCAGATCTTCATCTTATACTTCGCGATAAATACTTTGTCAATACGTGTGCAGAACACTCATCAATATACATATAAGTAGCATAGTAGTAAAAAAACTGCGTATGGCAGGAAAAAAAACTACAACATTTTTAACGCGATTAATTACACATTTGCCCACTCCTGAAAACTTCTCAGGGAAGACAAAACATTCAAACTAAGTTAAGTGAATATTGTAATACAGTGTAAATGTAGATACTTGAAAAAAAACTGCACTTGCAGAAAAAATTCAACACCAACTCAACAAGTATCGAGCACAAAAAAAGGTTAGACATGGAACAACAACACAAAAACCTTTGATTGCTTGGCGGCCATGGCCGCCTTCGAACTACTCCCATGCATTCGCACATCGAATTTTGAGATGTGATAGGGAAACCCTATCCTGGGAGCGAAATCTTTATAAATATCAACAAAGGCAATGCTGAATTTCATGTTGTGCCGAAAAGACAACATGCACAGAATAAAATGACAAGCATTTTGTATTAAATAAAAATGTGGCGCCACACCAAAAAATAAAAAAGAAAAAAAACCATTACATACTGACAAGATAATGCATGCGATATTTTGGCTTCAAAGTTTGTCAAAAAAATTTTGTGATATTTTAAACAGAGCGAAAAGTTCAAATAAATGGCCTTTATAAGGAAAAGTTCTACGATATTTGTTTGTCCTCACATTTTGTGATAAAGGTTCAGTGATTTTGGTTTTTCTGGAGGACAGAAAAGTTCTATATTGTAAAAGTCAGTTTAAAAAAAAAACTTTTAACAGTGCCTGTTGCTCGCAAAGAATACTCGTGTGCGGACACGCTGATGTTGTTGTCGGGACGACAACGGCACTATTCAGACCACGCCTCGCAGGCTGAGGTTGCAAGTCACTGGATCGCCGGGATGTGTCAGGAATTTCCGCGGACAAGGCAAGCTGACCAGAAGAGGCAGGGTCATCAGGCTGGCTTGGAGACAAACCCGGAATCTTAGAAGGATGAAGATCCGGTCTTTTCCTTGGTGGTCAAAGAAGCGGTGTGCAACTAGAAGGGCGCTTCCGTGAACGAGGAGGAACGGTGGAGGAAAGTATAGGCTCCGTCCGTCCCGAGCGAAGATTCCAAGGACGAAAACCTGGCGGATGCAAATGCTGGTGGACTCTATGTCTGGATTGTAGCCCAACACTAGAAGTTGCACGAGGAGAGTGTGGAACAGGAGGGGAAAATTCAGGCGGCGGACGCCTTGTAGGTTGAAATGGCACAGATGGCGAAAGAGGACGTTTTTGCCCTACGGCAGATGGATCTAATGTTCCTGAAGTAGGAAGCTTCTCAGCAGAAACAGAAGGAAAGATTTTTGTTCTTGGAGACTGAAGAACCTCAACAATATTGTCTGATGATTCAGATTTAGCAAGAGGTACGACTCTTTTAGGCACAGGAGAGATGGAACTGCCTGATGATGAAATGTCAGTTCTTGTTCGTTTTAAGTTTTTTGATTTAAAACCAAACGGAGGCACTATACGTGAAAAAGTAAATGGAGTGATTGGAGTATGAGAAGCAAATGAAAAAGAACCTCGTTGCACACGACAAGAATATCCAGAGGAACTGGAAGCACTAGAACTCTCGTCTTTTGAGAAGGCAGGAGACGGGGAGTTGAAATAATGACAGCACCCCGAGTCAATGGAATAATGTCAGAATGTGAATCGTTAAGAGTAGAAGCAGAGATCCGCTCAGACGAAGGTAGAGAATCGGACAGGACAGGGGTGGGGTCAATAATTTCATCATCATTTAGTAATACTTGTGAAGTCCCACCGTCAGTCTGAGGATTCCTACTAGATTTAGGGTTAATAATTGCCTCAGTGCTTCTAATAACCCATTTCCTACATTGCTGCACATTGGCATAATGTAGGGAGCCATCTGGCTTCTATAATATGACAATATTATTGTACACTTCCACCAATTCAAAGGGGCCTTCATATAAAGGTGCAAATTTTTTAACGAATGTGTGTGCAACGGAGGATTGGAAATGAGTTTCCAAAAAGACCAGATCTCCAACTGCGAGTTCTGGTTCCCTCCGTTTCGCATTATAGTGCCTAGCTTGGCTTAATATAGCTCGACTGATAGCGGCCCGTGCCTTTTGCGCAAGTAGTTTTACAGAATCAGGTGTTGGTCTTTGGTTGATCTCATCGATAATGCCAGTTAAATTCTCAAAAGGGGTGCGGATTTTGCGCCCTAAAAAATGTTCAGCGGCCGTAAGCCGCGTTGATTCATGAAATGATGAGCGAAGGGCGAAACAAAACATTTCAACATGTTCGTTTCAACGCTCATGATTATTACCAATCAAGGTTGAGATCATCTTAAGTAATGTTCTATTCACACGCTCAGCCGAATTGGCTGGAGGGTGATATGGACTTATGAATTTATGTTTGATTTGAAGCCTCGCACACAGTCGCTCAAATAACTCCGAAATGAACTGAACCCCGTGGTCCGAGACTACGATACGGAGACAGCCAAATCGAGTGAAAACATTTTGAGTTAGAATATCCCATATTATATCAGCCGTAGCTGCTTTAATGGGGAATGCTTCCACCCATTTAGAAAAATTATCTGTAACAACTAAAATATAACGAGATTTAGTTTTAGCTGATAATGGATAAGTGCCCAATAAATCTATAGAGATAGTTTAAAAAACATAATTATTTGAACTACAAATAAGGTGAACGGCCGGTCGTTTATTATCATAATTGTACTTTTGACAGTACTCACATGAGCGAATGTATTCCAATATACTATTGTACATTGCCGGCCAACAGGCCACGTCTCGGAGATTAGTACGAGTTTTTCGTATGCCTAAATGGCCGGCAAGAGGAATATCACGAAATTCGTATAATAAAGCCACGCGAAGAGACTGAGGTGCAGGGCGGTAGTCAGCTCTCGAGTTTACAATTTTTTTATAATACAAAATATAATCAATGATCTCATAATTTCGACTACGACCCGCTAAAGAAGGTTCACTTGGAGCAGAAGAACCAGCAATTAAGAAATTATAAATTTCCCCAAAATTTGGATCATTCGGCAGTTCAGAAATTATTTTCTCCCTTGAAGTTATTTCTCATAGAATAAATAGGGAGGGAGGTTCAGTATCCGCCTGGGCACCAGAACTGACCGGACAGTGATACAGTGCGTCAGGCAGTTGGTTTGACTTGCCAGGGCGATACTGAATTTGAACATTATATTCCTGAAGTCGAAGTGTCCGTTTTAACAATCTTCGAGACAGATTCTTTGCTGTGGTTAAATATTGTAATGCCGAATGATGCGTAATAACATTGATAGTTAAATGATTGAGATAACATTTAAATTTGGTGACAGCAAATAAAATAGCTAAGCATTCTCGCTCAGTAGCAGAGTAATTACGTTCTGCTTTATTAAGAATTTGAGAGGCATATGCAATAGGATGCCCTCGTTGAGGTAGAACAGCTCCTAGACCAACACCTGATGCATCGGTAAAGATATTAAATATTTCGGCATGGTTAGGAAAGGCTAACAATGGTGGCGAAACAAAGGCATGTTTAAGAGTATTAAAGGCAGTCTCTACCTCTGTGGACCAAGCAAATTGTCTATATTTTAGTTTCAAAGCGAATAAAGGTTCGCATAGAGTAGCGTACACCGGAACGAACTGTTGGTACCACCCTTTCAAGCCTAAAAATCGCGACAACTCTTTCGCTGATTTAGGCCTCGGAAAGCCCGAAATTGGCTTTACCTTTGAGTCATCAGTTAGAAGACCTTTAGGGGTAATTTTCAGTCCGCGATTAACGAGTTCATCCCGTCCAATTTGACATTTGCTAGGTATTTACGTCAAGCCTGCATTATGTAGCAGTTGGAAAACGTGGTCCAACAGAGACTGATGCTGTTCAAAAGTTTCAGAAGAGAACGATAATATCGTCCAGATAAACATGGACATTAGGTCTGAGCACAGGACGTAAGACTGAATCCATTAAGCACTAAAACGTTGCAGGAGCATATGCCAAACCAAAGGACATTTGTAAAACGCATATGCTCCAAACGGGGTAATAAATCCAATTTTTTTTTCAGAATCTGGCTGGACAGCCACCTGCCAATAGCCACTAGCTAAATCCAATGTTGATAGCCAGTTTGTTGACGATAAGTCCTGGAGAATATCAATAATTATAGGCAATGAGTAATTGATAGCTTTGGTTACCGCATTGAGTTTTCGGTAATCTATTACGAAGTGATACTCTCCAGATTGTTTTTTTGGAACAAGAAAAGCAGGTGCTGTCCAAGGACTAATCTTTAATTATCCCCGAATGGAGCATGTACTGTATTTGTCTTTGGAATTCAGCGGTCTTCTGGTTCTGACATTGATAAGGTTTACATGCAATGGGTTTAGCTCCTTCTGTATCAATAGTATGATACACCACCTGTGTAAACCCTGGTTTATCTGAAAAAATCCTGGTAAGCTGCGTAAAACCTGACCAAGTTCGCTTTTATATTCAAGCAATAATTTGTCACTTGCAAGAACTGCAGAAAAATCAACTGGCTCTTCTGGGGTGGGAGGACTAATCTCAGGCATTAAGATTAGGCCATGTTCGAAATCAAGTGTGAGCTTAAACATTTTAATGAAATCCACCCCCAGAAGGCAATCGGGTAACTCTTGGATTAAAAGAAAGTATATGAAACTTGAACTTTGCCGATCTTGACAGGTAAATTACCTGATCCAGAGATTGCAAAAGCATTATTGTCGGCACCTCGCAGACATTGCTGGGAGGGCTCGACACAAGCATTTGGAAAGGTAGCAGCACAGGAATCAAAATTTAATGCCGAGATGTCAGATCCAGAATCAATTTTAGTAGACACCACCACTTTGCCCAAGGTCAGAAGAATATCAGGCAAAAGCACAGCTTGAATAGGTAATAAGAGAGATCTGAGGTCTTCAGAGAAACGAGGAGATAGATTCGACACATCTACCTCCTGTTGAAGTTTAAATTGTCATGAAACTTATTAGAATGTCTAGATTGATTTTGGAAATGTGGTGAACCACCAGGACATGCTGAATTGTAACGTGCAGGAGAGGCAGCATTATTATCATTAGGCTGGCCTTGCCCCCCAGCACGGTGTTTTGGATATGTCTGGTCCACCAGGTAATAACTATCCTGGGGACGAGAAACTTGGGTGTCCTGATTTCCATAATGGCCATGATGTCGCACCTCTGGTACCCAACGATGCGGCGGCACGTATCTAGACTGCTGATAGGTGTTTCTAGGCTGATTGAAAAATTGTCTTTGATGAATGTTCTGGTTTGGCTGCTGATACCTGTTGTTTTGATTACGAGTTTCATGGTACTGCGTAGGTTGGCGGCACTCGTGAACCTGGGAAGATTGTCTTTTGCTGTGGCGGTCTTCATAGACTCGAACTAGTTTTACGCACTCGTGAATGGAGACAGGACTTCGAACTTCCAGATAATCCTGTAGGAAGGGATCCAGCTGCTGTGACAACATGTCACAAATCTCAGACTCGACTGCAGCGGGATCCCATAATTTGTGAGGTGGGACTGTTTCCAGTGCGAACGAGACTGGGTTATCTGACGCTCACTGTCGCCTGGAAAACAGTTGTTGTGCAAGGCCGGCCTTATGGGTTCCAAAAGTAAAGACATCGAAAAAGTCAGCTCGAAATTGCTGATAGGAACCCTCTGGATTCGTTCGACACCACTGTCTGTACCAGACTTTTGCCGTGTCTTGCAAACATGTGCCAGCAATAGGTATCTGACAGTCTTCAGGAACATTATAAATTTCAAAATGATAGTCCAGATCCTCCAAAAACCTAAGCGAACCGCCGTTTCCCCTAAATATAATAGAACCCGTATGGGGTACGTAATGAGCAAGAATTTTGCTCCTTCTCATGGGGGGTGGTAGAGTAAATATTTGTTGAGGCACTGCGGTCGAAGTACGCGGTACATAGGTTTCGTACCTCGCGTATTCGCTGTCTGGTAAGTTAGAACCGCAGGCCTCGTACAGAGCGCTTGGTGAGTTATGAGGAACTCTATAACGCTGAGTACGTAAATTGTCAGCTGTAGAGTTATGAGCCTCATGGTTATGTTGAGAGAAGAGACCAATAGGATCAGTTACTTTATCCATATTCCGTGACTTCTATGAATTTGTTCGAAGGAATTCGGGCGCCAATATAGCGTAAAAGAAGTCTTGACTTACTTCCACGCTATTTTAAACGCATCAAGATACTAATAAATTGTTGATAAATGAAACAAAACTCAACGGCCAGACGAAACATGTAAACAGAAGTCAACTTATGGAAAAAGTCCTTTATTCGGAATGGAATGCAAAACACTCTCCACACATTTATCTCAACACTATTCAATTCTCTCGGACAACGCTTTCTTAACAACGCTCATCATAATCCCTCACAATAATAGCTCTCAATAATCGCTCTTATCAACACACCTCTATCAACATATCAGTCGTCGCTTTTTATCTCTTGTCCTTATCTCATTACATGCATACGTCACGTGCATTCAACCTCAATTGTGTTGCCAAACGTATTCGTTTGAAGGAAAAGATATTTCGTTAAGCGTGAAGAATACTGAGAATAAACTCAAGATTTACTTAGGGAAAGAAACTAAGAAAGGAAAGTTAATCTAGAATATACGTCACAGTTCCAATAGGCCACATGATGTTCAGCTAATTTCTCATCATTGTAAAATAGATGTAACAAGTTGATTTAGAGGCTTGATCCTTTGCACTAGGGATCGAGAGGTGTGCCTTAGTGCTTGAAGCAAGAGTCTTCTGACTATATGGTCTCCAAACCGATGCGAAGTACTGAAGATTGAGCTCCTGTGAAAAACAGAATACACGACGGCCGTCGGTTAGGCACGAAAGCCCTGGCCCAGTTTTATACAGCACCTCGTAATAAATAAGAGAGTCTGTTCCTTAACTCGTCCTTCATTACCTGGGAGTGCCAGTTTGACGACATATCTGGCATTTATATACTTCTATGATGTGCTGCTTCTGGATCTTTAGGTTGAAATTCATGCACCTCCGTTTCATATACACGACTCCGAAGTTCCACGGGAGGATGGCAGTAGCGTCTGTACCGTTATTCTGTGTGTACACTTTACGGCACATAGCAAACTCATCGCTGTACGCCTTTCTTTCAATTTCTTATTTGCTATAATTTAAAGCAAATGCATAAAATAATTCGTCCCTTCAGCAAGTATCATAAATCATGAAATCAGCATACAGAATATTAAAATCCTTACTATTACCTCCAGTATCACCAATGCTACAAGTTTCTGCAGTAACCAGGTATATCAGAATAAATAATATCAAGTCTTATAGTACTGGAGTGAAGTGAATAATAAGGAACAGAAATAATCAAAACAGAAGAAAACTATCGAAAACAGATTGGTTCTAGTTCCTTTTGCTATCCACCGGTGGAGAAAGGAATTCATTGTCTTCTGGATTGTTTTTTTTTTCAATTCCTTCTTGATTGGTTGAATAGCGACAACAGTAAACAACACAGCAGTTTATAAGCAGACATCCGTACCTAATGTAGGGCCACTGGTTCCAAGAAATGAAGAGAACTAGAGGAATTATAAAAGCCCATCATCTATATATCTCATCAGTGATTCGAACGCCGATCCATCTCGGAAGAATCATCAGAATCAAGTATTACACGGCTGCTTATAGAGGCCAGTTTTTGGTAATGCCTGTTTTGATGCTATGCATCTTTACCGACAGTAGGAAAGTAAGTCCCAAATGAAAATTTTCGATGTAATGAAAATGGGTAACGGAAGTGGTCGGTGAGCAACCTAGTTTGATTTTCTCAGATATTTCGAAAACAGCGCGTTCTTTTGAAACATGTCTTCCTCCCGACCTTCTCAAGAAGTGGTTACTTGCTTTTGACAAGGGCTTTGAAATTATGTATAACACGGTTGTGTATGATGTATAGCACCCGTAGATATCCTAGACCAAAAGTTACCATTCCTCCTCTGTACTGCACTAGCACCCTAGCCCTTCTTTCTACTAGTCAGATTTCAGCTTCTTCATTCGCAAATGGACTTTAAGAGTTGTATCACATTTCATCAATGTCAGAATCTTCTTATTACTCCTGTCTAAATATGAATAATATGGAATAATAATAAAAAAAAAGAGTCGAAATGCTCAGTATTGCCTCCGCCACAGTTATGTAAATATTTATTTCCATGACTCACATATCTTCTTTCATTAATCGAAATACCCAAGTACCGCTGAGTGTGAGGAAATAGTTAACCTTACTGTTTGTCGTTATGATTTATTCCACTTGAGGGTGACGCGAATAAATGCAATATGTTATACGTTAATAAATTATACTTTCGAATCACCCGTTTTATTTCACACCCAGAAAGATCGTAGCATACCAGAGATACATTGTGTGAATTACCTACAAACACTACGAGGGTATTCACTTCATTTTTTCCATTCGCATTGTCCTAAGATTTTATGCTCGTTAAGATTTCTGATACTTTTTTGTGTGTCTTTCTTCATTACTTAAACGTCTGATATGTCACTGGCTTCATCATAAAGTGGCAATTGTGTTTCAGTTTTCTGAATGTGTGGTAACTAACTAATGAGTGATCTAAGCAATGGTTGTCATGTCGGCAGTCAATACTGATGTTTTCGGCTCAAGTTAATAGACATCGTGATCGCTGATAACGCTGAAAACTTGTAGCGCAGTTTTTCATCGTTGTGGTCTTGATCATACACTTCGTTGTTTTGCTTTCGGACTATCTCGAGGGAAGCTTAGAGTTCCTGGATTTCTCTCGCTCAGTGGTCGATAGGTTTGTGTTGCGAAATGCGTGTCAAACGTACGAAGAAACAACAATAGCAGATATTATTTCCAAAATGTAAAAATATCGTGGTCCTTTAACATTATATTTCTTAAATTGTTTTATACATAGCGGATGGGATATATACTTATGATTCCTAAATGTTGGGATTGAAGAATAAGAAGTTTAATACGAGGTACTATGAGCTTAATACATATTTATTCATACGATTTTAGTTCTAGAAATTTCCAAAGCTAAAGCCTGGGTTAACCGTTTAAGATGCAACCTGTTGATTTTTATTGCAGTGAATGATTGTGTTATGTGTACCACCTTCGTTCCCTTGCGACGCCGTAAACCATGAAAAAATTCGCTTCGCATCCAATCTATGTGGGCAAATGCACATGCCCAAAGATCGATGATATTTTATTCACTGTGGTTTTATATAAAGTATAAAAGATAAAAACATTAACAAATATTTGGAACATTTATAATTAATCATTGAGAGAAAATATTTGGATGCTATGTAGCAGTGGCGGCAAAAAACAATGGTAGCAAAGATTTTCCTAAAGTGCATACATGCTTGCAATGGCTGGCAAACATTTTCTTAAGCCCATTACTGTGTTTTACATACTTACTAACTTTTGCAATAATTTTGATATATCTCTTTTGTATGCGATAACATAAATTAAAACAAGTGGAATACTTGCTATTCATTTTTCCTTCAAAGCTGCGTAAGGTCAGTTGAAAAAATATTTCGCAATAAAATTATCAGGTTCAGAAAAAACAATAAGGTCTATTTCTTACCTCTCGATGTGACGCCAGGTTCTGGGCTCATTTAATCTATACTGCGCAAACGATTATATCCAAAACAACGCCAAGACGGCTACGTCGCAACCTTTTTAATTACAATAACACAGCTCAATACATGGCAACGAGGAGTGATCAACAACGCGCAAAGCATCCTGGGACTATAGCAGGAGTATTTTCCTCTTCCTGATCCAGTTCACGTGAGTCGAATTTAAAATACAAAATGATGTCATTCACGACATCCTCCCACTTTATGCTCTCACTAGCACCAACTGAAACTCGTGTCGCTAAATATCTATCAGGTTATAAGTTCAGTTTTTCTCTCGGCTTCAATACACGACCACCTCTATTAGAAACTGCAGGTTGACTACTAAATAGAATCTGTTGAAACCTGCGGAAGGAAAGCAGCACAGCACCCCGGGTCTTCTACAGATTGACTTTGTGCACACTTTCTTGATTCCGGAAAAATATTTCTCAAAAAAGAAGCATCTAGTCCCGATACCTTCAACTGTTAAAGTCTCTGCACAGGTCGTAGTTGCACTCCGGAAGGTGCTTTAACCTTCACAACTCGGATAGTTCCGTCCTTTCCAGGAAGACCTCAACGACTCTTGAAAGCGGCCACTGCAACCTCTTCAAATTGTCACAACCGATTATCACAATGTTTCTAACTGAAACGAACCTTGGAGTTTTAATGAATTTAGACCTCTCTCTTAGATGACTGAGATATTCAGACTGAAAATACTTCACCAAGTCCTGGCGAATTTTCTGCAGATATAATTACCTTTTACGTACGTTGACATCTATATGATCTATATCAGACACAACAAATTCTCTAATATCCTGTAAGAACATAGACGGCAAGAGGGGGATCGTCGTATCCAAGAGAAGCCTGGCTGAGAACTTTACGTAGGTTCTATTTCATCATAGCAATTAATCTCTCCCACTATCTTCCACACCATGCGCCAGAAGGAGGAATGAATTTCCAAGTTATATTTTTCAAGGTGGCTTCAGACTAATTTTTCCAAATGAATCTTCAAAACGCCACCAGCTCCGCACAAATTACTGGCGTTGTCGGCCCCTTCGAGCGACAAAGCGCCTGAGTGCTTGCGAAGAAACTGCAGTCGTTAGGGAGGTCACCAGTTCAAGATGTACAGCTCTAAAAATAGCGCAAGTAAACAGATCAACACACACTTTTTAACCTCCCTTCAGGATCAAAGACCCGGCCAAATCTACCCCCACAACTTCAAAAAACGGCAGCATCTCTGCCTCGATCTTCAGGCTAGGTGGTAGACTCTACCTCTGAAGCGGATGCTGTCAACCTTCGACAGCGCACACATTTGTGGATAATCTGTCTGATCGTTTTGCTACTTTTCAATATCCAGTAATTTTCCTCTTAGATTATACAGTAAAAGTTGTGTTCCAGCATGTACAAGCTTTTCATGACTCCAGGAAATGAGTTTACCTACAATCGAATGATCAGAAGACAGGATCATAGGATAAGGGAAAGATGTCGTATCTTCCGTAATCAAGATGAGTGACTTTATCCTTAGGACTATGTTTTCGTCAATTACAGGTTCCAAAAACGGACTCTGTCATCGGTAATACCCTTCGTAAATCCTTCTCGTTGAATACATCTGATCAAAATAAACTTAACCTTCCTTATCTCATCCAAACCCAGATCTTCTAGGATACGAGAAACTCGAATAGACCTAGAATTTCTGAAAAATCTGTATATCCAAGCCGTAACACGAACGATTGTCATAAAAGAAGAGAGTCGAATTTACAGTAGTATTTGTACCTTTCACTCCCTGTATTGATATACGTCACGATACTGCTTTTTTTCTCTGTATTAGCGATCTCTGTGGAGGGGGAAATGTCAATCCTTGGTCACTCTTCCGGTTTTCTCAAAAACTCGTGGCTGTCCCACCATCGTCTTGCTATCAAAACTTCAGGATTGTATCTTCATCCCCTTAGATCAAATACTCTCTAGGCGGAAGATCAGCTGGATTCAAGATCCCGGGTACATGATTCCAGGTATCTTCATTATTTAATGACCTTATTTCAATCACTCTATTCATTACAAATGTTGCCCAAGCTTCTTTATTTTTTATCCAAATAGGGCATTCATCGAGTCTAACCAATAGTAAGTTAAACTATTCTGCAAGTCCAAATCTTTCTTAACGGAAATCATTAGTAGAACTCACATGAAGCAGACCATTAGTTCAGTTCTTGAAATTGTTACTGGCTTCAAAGGTACGATTCGTGCTCTTGCTTGTACTAACTAACAAGTAACTCCTGATTTACTCTTTACCCTAAGGAAAATACATACATCATATGCGAGCTGACTAGTAACACAAAAAGCGTGTATGGAGAACTCTGTCTCAGAATCCGAATCCTTGATTATTCTTCTAAAAAATCTCCAAATTCCTCAGATGGCCCATTTAATTCTTGCCACTTTCGAAACTTTCAAGTAAGATCAGCTGACAGCTCAATATCCCCTGCTAAGTTTGCACGCCAACATTCTTGAAGCACTAATCTGGGAATTAAAGTTACTGGGCTCGTGAATCGGATAGGATCAAAAATTCGTTGAGCGAAAGACAAAACTGATCTTTCTTAACAGTTCTTCGAAGCCATTAATCCGGAGCTTCACTTCACAACGGATTGAGTCTTTTTCCAGATTCCAAATTAGACATAGCACTGAAACTGTGTTGTCTTCTGCTTCTTGTTCCGGTATAATCACCGTGGGGGCTATTCACGAAATGACTGCTTCTTCGGAGTTCTCGTGTGGAAACTTGGGATCAGGCAAATTGTATCTCCATCCCCTAAGATCAAACGTCGCCGAAGACATGATTTCCCTAGACTGTCTGATGAAAGCCTTTAGCTGCTCTTCGTTCTTTACGCTTGTCACTCAGTTATCTACATACATTGATTTTAAGCAATGCTACTAATGCTGTGCTCTAACAGTGGATTTCAATCTCCTTTCTGCCGTAACTTTGTTATCCGTGGGCATTGCATGATCCTCCCTCCAGGGGAGTGATACCTCATATCGACCAGATTCGTCTCTTCTTCAAGAGCGGTGAAATTGTTCCAGTAAAACCTCTTCAGATTCCTTTCTGTCTTCCTTTTCTGTTGGATCACGAATTCCTTGCTTGTCGAGATCCCACCAATCCGATATATTTCGTGTATTCGAGTGCAAAGACAGGGCTATCAAACTGGCGTCCTGGACTCGGTTTCCCATGGGTAGTTTTTCCATCAAAGTCTAACCCACTCGAGTCTGAACGGCAGCGATACCGTCTGTGAATTGTTCCATCCTACCAGTAAATTGCTTTCCAGCTGCATCAGCCCCAATTACTACGTCTATTTTTACGGACTTCTGTTCTTCGGGAACTAAAGTCTAACTCAATAGGAGACCTCGATTGGAAATTGCTTTTATCCACGGACTGATCTTTGGCATCAGAATATTGGTACAAATTCTGCCTTGGTCCCAAACTTCGAAATTTAAGTGATGCTTCCCTTGTATACTGCTAATAAACGATCTATAGCGAAAATGCGTCTGACGGACTTAAATCCCTCCAAAAAGATCATGAATTACATTTTCTTCGCTTACAACGTCGTCTTCCATTAACTTTACTGCAAGTTTACTGATATAGGATCTTTGCGACCCTGTATCTATTAAGGTTCACACTGTGCGTCTTCTTTCTGTTCCTCGAAGATAAACACACAAAGTTTACAGCAAAATTTCATTAGTACAAGTTCGATTTCATAAAGCATTATCAGTACAAATACTCCCTTCATTGGTAAAAACTTCCTTCAAACTTATTCAAATCATTTCGTACACTTTGGACTGGACACATGATAGAAAAATGACGACGATGACACCTAGTAGAATTTATTTTACTTCTACAAATGCGAGCTCGATGGCCAGTTTTCGAACACGAAAAACAAGATCCTTTCTTAGACGGAAGTTTCTTTCTTTCTTCTAGCGTCGATTTTAAGGCATAGCTACAGCTCTGTGAATCATGGGCTTTTTCACAAAAATGACAGGTTTTGGCTTTGCCCCTAACTAATCGATGATTATTCTCATTTCCGGCGAAGAGGCCAATTGCAGTTGGAACATAACTTTCACCATTGGTAGGTGATTTTAGAGACATTCCCTTACATTATTAGTTCAAAACCAAAACAGCCTTTTGCTATAGAAATTCTTTCTTCTCCTTCCATTTTCGTTTTGAGAAACTTGATTCAAACGGTTAACTTATTTGTGGTATTGTCATTAGTAGTCGAACTTAGTTTTCGTTCCCAGATCCTAATAACATCCTCTGGTAAACATCACTCCAGAAGATGATAAAGCATAGCTGTATATTTATCGGAAGTGACACCTAAAGTTTCGAGAGCTCTCAGATGTGTCTCTACCTCAACTTAATCAAACAAATTGGCTATTAAGGATCCTTCACATAGATTCATGGAATTACTCAGTACTAGACTGAGTAGCTCCCTAACATAAACTTCAATGAGGGTTTCATCTTTCCCAAATCTCGCCTTCAGGCATTCAATGAATTGTGAATAATTCTTTCTGGTTGGGAAATTCTCAACGAGCTCCCGTGCTCCCGAGCTCTTATCTGTAGCCTGTGCCAAGTATTGGAATTAACCTTCAGGATAAATATCCATGTCATCGTGAATTTTCTTAGACTGACACCAGAATCCCAGCCATTCTTTCATGTTCTCACTGAACTTTCGTAATTCAATATTTAGGAGCTTATACTTCCGTTTGTAGACAGAAACACTCACGACACTGACGCCCTCCACGCCAGATTTGCTTAAAAGCCTTTCTGCTTTCGCTTTCAAAAGAAAATACCACTCAGCATAATTCTCAATAGTATCGTATACTTTATTGAATATATCCTTCGTAAACGTACAGTCATTCTGTGAAAAATCACTGCCATGGAATGCAGAATAAATGCAGGAATGCTTCATAACAGTCTGCGGTACGTATTGTTTCACATGCTTCCCGTGAATTTTTTGAGACAGAAGTGCAAGCTATGTCGCAAAAAAATCTTAAAAAAGCGCAAGCTTTGTTTCAAAAGTGTTGTAAGAGACTTTAATCACAAGAATAATAAATGTATTCACTCCAGGAAAAACCTTGGGGAAAATTCAAAATTGATATTAATGTTACAGTTTTACACACAATAGGGCCTTCAAATTAAAGGTATTAATGATTATAATTATTATCCTACGTAAAGTGATTATTTTATAAGATGGACATGCATTAGAATATACATGATGTGCGTAAAATGCACCTAAGCTACCAAAAACATTTCTGTAAGATGTATACGTCTTACGGAAACGCTATACAACTGAAAGAGCTTTACCGACAAATTCATTTTTGAATGTATATATAAATAACTAAACTTTACATGTTATATTATTTAATACAGAAAAGAACCCTTATATGTATATCAGTAACAGCAGAAGCCGGAGGGTAGAAGTAAATAATCATTATTTTTTCTTCAAAAACAGTCTCTAACATTTTCTTCTGTTGCAGTGGCAAATGAACACTATATGATATTTCGAGTGTTAATTCGATTTCTTTTCGTATAAAAATTACAATAATAAATAAAAATAATAAAATATGAACTTCACACTAACGGACTTCATGTGCAGTTCAGAGCTGGAAAGCTGAAACCTTTTGGTCACATGACTAAATAGTTTCAGGGCCTCTTCTTTCCAGTGGGCTATGGTTAAGAACACTGTCAATATTTGGCTACGAAACTTAAGATCATTTTGTGCATTTGTAACATTTTAAAACACAATACAACCTTTCGCCTATCCACACATACATATTTGGGAAAATCTTACCCTTGGTCAAAAAAGTGCAGTAGATTTTGTTCTTTACGATCAACGACTGAAACACTTAGTTGTTGACACCCGTGTGATGATAGGTGCGGATGTTGGCTCTGATCATTGCTTATTAGTGTCACGAGTGAAACTGAATGTTGGTTGGAGGAAAAGAAAAAGAAGAGGCGTAGGATGGAAAGAATAAAGTTTGAAAAGCTCCCTGAAGATCATCAGTGTGATCTAACTTACTCAGAGAACGACTGAAAGAACTGAAGTCATGTAAGACGAATGTAGAAAAGAAGTGGGAATGTTTTAAAAACTGCACTGTCACTGGTTCTGAGGAGGTCTGTGGCACCACAATAGTGGGTAACAATAGAAGTGATGCTTGGTGGAATAGTGAGATTGAAGAGTCAGTAGAGAAAACGAAGGATGCTGACTTGGGATGTTGCAAGGTAGAGTTTGTGTGAATGAATACCGCTGTAAGAAGCGTGAAACAGCTAAGCTGGTTCGCCAGAGTAAAGCAAAAGATAGGAAGGAGAAGGTGGAAAAGCATGAATTGGCTTTTTGAAAAGACAGAAAGACTTTCTGGAAGTACATGAGACTCAGGAAAAATAGTGGGAAAACGTTGTAAGCTGTGTGAAGAATAGGATCGGGAAATGATATAGGAGTCCATTGAGTTAAGCGAAAGTTGCGGTTAATACTTCTGTGAGTTATTTGATTAAGAAAGCAAAGGTGATTCTTAGGCAGAAGCAGATGATGCCGCAGTAAAGGATGGAAACACAAGAGGGATATCAAGACAAGAGGTATGTAAAGCTCTATGTAAAGCTCTTCCGGAGGCTTACTCCAGAGCAGTAAGCCTCCGGAAGATGATGGCATAACTGCTGAGATATTGAAACATGGTAGTGACTGTAGTTGATTGGATAACCTAAATTTGCCATTTGTGCTGTCAGTTAAGAATGGTATCTCGGGATTGGAAGGATGCTATCATTGTTCCTTTGTATAAGGGAAAAGGTAATCAGACTGAGTGCAAGAACTGTCGTGGTATTAGCTTTCTGAGAGTGCCAGAGAATGTGTATGGTAAGGTCGTTATTGAAAAGGTACGGGGTCTTACATCAGAGAAAGTGTGAAATGTTCAGAGTTGTTTTATGCCTGGTAAAGGCTGCATTATCCAAATTTTTGCATTACGCATGATGATTGAAAAGTATCTGGTTGTTGGCAAGAAAGTGTTTGTTGTCTTCATAGATTTAGAGAAAGCTTACGACTGAGTAAATAGGACACTTCTGTGGAAGGTACTGAATGAATATGATGTTACTCGAAATCTACTGAATAGTGTAAAAGTCACGCATGCTGGAAGTTCAGCTTGTGTATGAATGAATGGTGTTTTATCAGAATGGTTTTCTATTGGTGGAGGAATCAGGCAAATTTGTGTAATATCTCCATGGCTGTTTAATAAATTTGTGGATGCATGCATGCGTAATGCCAAAATAGATAATACTGGACTATGTCATGGTCATATTCGTGCACGCAGATTGCTGTATGCTGATGATACTGTCCTGTTGGCAGAGAGCAAAAGTGGGTTGCAAAGAATGCTGTCCCAGATGTACGAAGTTTGCATGAAATTCAAACTGCGTATAAATAAGGGAAAAGACAAAGTTGATTTTTGAGCAAGGAACGAGTAGTACTGAAAATAATATTAGTCTAAATGGCAGAGTGATTGACCAGATGAATGTGTTTGTGTATTTAGGAAGCATGTTTGACAGATAGAACAAATTGGATGGTGAAATTGAAATTAGTAGGCGAGTGAATTCTTCATTGAAAGTCATTGCTGCCTTGGAATGTTTTCACAACAGGTGCTACTTTGATGTATGGCAGTGAAACCTGGGTGCTACAAAAGAAACATAGGAGTCGTTTGTGCGCTGGAGAAATTCGTTACTTTCGGAGGTTTGTGGCAAGACACTTTCTTATTGTGTGAGGAATGAAGATGTGTTGGTGTTGTGTAATGTAAAGCAAAATGTTGTTAGCAATTTGGAAACTAATATGCTTCGGTGGTTTGAGCATTTTGAAAGAACGCGGCATGAGATGCTTACTAAAAACTTTTTTTAGCACAAGTTACAGAAAGAAAGGCAGAGGAAGGCCAGGGAAATCATGGGACGATCAGATTTAGGAATATCTGCATAAGGCAAAGATTGTGAGTATGAAATATAGAAGATCTTGTGTACGGCGTGCGATGGAGGTCAGTGAAACCTGAGTTGTATATCAATCGCTGTAAATGGAGAAGTTTGATACGGCAACAGTAAGTAAATAATCAGTTAAAAATTATCTGGTAGTTTGTTCTTCTTTTTGGAGCTAACCTCTGAAACCCAAATAACAGCTTAGGGATATGTATATGTATGTATGTATTTATGTGATACAATGTCACAAAATACTGTATGTTTTCGGTGCACTGAAGCAATCATGTTGTCTTGATAAACAAATAAGGGAGGACGGCAATTAAAACTCTCCTGCCCAGACCAGAACTTACTGCCTTTGGCAAGTCAGCTCTGGGTGGGCAGTCTGAACAAAATGTGGTTGCGCTCATGTGCCGGAACTCCTCCACACTCGTCCTCGTCGAGTAACATGATAAAGAGTGAAATGGGATTCACCTGTTAAAAAGTACAAGGTACACGTATTCGTTGACATGTATTGTTTTGCCCAGGTATACTTTTGAGGACGGTGAGCTGATATCAATGTTATACATCTCAGCAGCCTTCGACGCGGAGCAATTAGGCCGCTGTTTCGTACCGTTTGAGTACCTACTGTGACACCAGAAGCAACTCGAAGTGTTTTCCTGAGTTGGCTACTAATGATACTAAGCTTTCTCCGAATATTTAATGTCCATTAGCGATGTTACTTCCTGATGGTTATTCTCGAGCGAACACTCCTCGGTCGATCTGCAACACTTTCATGACATGGAAATCTTCTGTGTAGCTGACTTATTATATTTGCTGCGGAACTGCCAAAGGCGCAGTGGTCTAAGGGCTTGCTTATGATCATTCGTCCGTGAAGGGTTCCGAGTTCGAATCCCGGTCAGGCATGGATGTTGTGTTTGTCTTACGGCACTGGCTATCTCCCTTCCCTGGAACCAGTGACCCTAAATTTGCGGCGGGCGACAGCATATAGCCAAATGAGTTACTCACGGTGGTATTTAAACCTTCAATCAAAAACAAAACAACTCCAAAGGCAGAGAACATCGTTTTGCCTTTCACTAGCATGTAACATTTCTGTAGTCGATGCTTAAACGTCGTCTGGATATCATTTCCGGTTAGCCCCATACTGAAGGCAATACATTCAGCAAAATCTTTGACCAAGGAGTGAAACGACCTATTCTCCATTTCTCGCAGGGTACCTTTATCGCAACATACACGCAACGTGCTGTGTTGTCGTGATGCCAATTCAGATACGACGTAGCTACCTACGTTGATAACTGATCTCCAGTGGTCGCTAAATTTGCATAACACCACGTGTTCGCTCCGCTGTCTCAATATTCCTAACTGTTTTGTGACTAGTGTACTTTTTCGAATTACAAACTCAGTTAAGACAAAAATTAAGGCTTAAATTCATAATTAGAATTATTTCTTAATAAGGTTAGAGCTATTGATCTTAAGAGCCTGACCACTACACGGATTTCTTGTGAGACTCTGATGTTCTTGTGATTTAAACCACGAATTGTTAATTAACAAATGAGTTATATCTTCAGCTGCGTATATAACTAAGAAGCTATCAATAATAAACATTTATGGAACAAAACTGTCCAAATGAATGTAACGAAAAGGTAGCCAATCAAACGAAAAACGCTATTGGCTAACGCTTATAAACTCAATCAAGTTTAAAAAACCAGTCCTACTGCGTATTAAATACTGTCTGAAGAAACGCAGAACGCTCTTTGACTGTGTAGAAGTGTGTCGTTTTTCTACGCACGCGTATATAAGCACGCACGCGTTCTTTTATATTTCGTTGTGGAATTGTTTCGGTCAGAAATGTTAGCAAGCCCTTCCGCACGTAGAAATTCGGAAGTTCAATGTTCTCTTTTGTTATGGTAGAGTAGGTGTTATTTTGTATAACCCAAATTTCCTGTGATAAATATGGGCACTATCTATTTTATTGTAGTCTACTTTTCTGAAAGTTTCTTTTACAAATGTATGCGAAGACAAGAATAACCCTTTCTCCCATATTATGAGGATTTTTCATGTTTAGTAATTTCCATAGAATAATGGCGTTGCCAATATACTTTATTTTTATCACTTCGGCATTATTTGTTTCACCGAGCGGGAGACTCAGAGGTAAATCGTCTGAGCAGGAATCTCCTAAATCTTCTCCGATAAACATAATAGGTTAAATCTTCAGATAAACAGAAAAATGAATGAGAAGAGGGCATATCTTTCAAACTGTGAACCTTGACACCAATCCACAGGGAGAAAGAGGAGAGGGAACAACAAAACTACCCAGAACCCGACGCACCCGGGGGTACTGAAACTCACAGAAACCACATGCCGGGGCAGGTGGTTTCTGTGAATTTCAGGAAAAACACCACCACGCAGACCCCGACGCCCTCGTTGGGACTGAAACTCACAGAAAAGATGCCGGGGAAGGATTCGATACTTGTCATCACACAACCAACCTGAAAAAGAAGGGGTTGGTGGTCTTTCTAACGCCCACCAGTGTACACACACTTACATTCCATCCGCTCCATCCTCCGCCTGATCCAAGGCCTCCAACACAGGAAACAGTGCCGCCGCCCTTCCCCAAGTCCCTGTCAGGGAGGAACAATGATCGCCTCCTTAGTTCTAGGATGCCTAAGGAATTTCAGAGTTTACAACTTAGTTCAGATCATATGTAGAGGATTTTAGGATAGGAGTGTCTCACCCCAGGTCTTAAACAACCCTTAGAAATAGGAAGCTCGGAGATTTGGGCTGGAGTGCCCGATAGGAAAGTGACACGGAAGCGAGGTAGAAAGGAGGAGAAAGACGCCCTTATTTATTACTGTGGGGCCCATCCGACGCTCGGCGGGTATGTAGTGGATCGAACCTGTACCACTAGGCCACCCTCGGTCCTAGAATTTACTACTCGGTGCTGCTGATCTAGCCACTGGATCCGCATCACGTGATAGACGCTATCGTAGTTTCACGTCTGGCCACTGGGACTCTATTTCTCCTTCTCTATGGTATGTTAGAAAACGTATCTTAGAATCCCCCATGAAACTTCAACATGTCCTGAAGATCTCTGTAATATAAGGGTGTAATTGGATCGTTTGTTGATGCTGTTTTTATCGTTACTTATTCATAATCAGAATTATTCTACGAATTTCGTGTACATATTTCAAAGGCTAGGGCATGATATCGTCAGAATGCAGCGTGAATGATTTGCAATGCAATATTTTGAAGCCCATCCCTTGGCGACACTAAAGGCTTTCATTCTTATTTGGAAGGGATTTAGACGGCTTTCCTTCTCGACAAATACTTATCGGGAATATAATCCAACAAAGCGACATTTACAAAGACTCCAAAAGTATTTCCAGAAGAAAAGATAAAAGAAACGATCTTGTAGCTCTCTATCCACTGGAGAGCAATTGAATTAGAGACAGCTGGCGTTAGGCAAATGTGGCGCTGTTGGCGGCCCTGTAAACGGAAACGACATGACGTATGCAGTGATCCGACAATATAAGGAGTGATGCGACGGGAATCAGTAAGAGTCGGGCTCAGTAGATGTAAGACAAAAGATCTAAGCGCATTTGATCGTGGGCAAATTGTCGGGGCCCGACGAATGGGTCACTCCATCTCAAAAGTCGTGCAGGCACTGGGATGTTCACGAGCCACTGTGTCACGGGTGCACCGTGAGTACATCGAATCCGGTAAAACCATCCCTGCAAAGGCCAACTGCCGTGGACAAGAGCGTGTGAATGAGTGGGGTCATCGTCGGCTAGCTCGCATTGTAACAGCGGATAGACGGGCCTCAGTGCAAGAAATTCCTCGGCAATTTAACGCTGGTGCTACAAGAACCTGTAAGCAGCCACACCATGCAGAATCGTCTCCTCGCTATGAGGTACAGAAGCCATCGTCCCGCAAGGGTACCGCTGCTGACCGCACATCACAGGGTGCAAATATTTGCATGGTCGCGGGAACATCGCCACTGGACCCTAAATATGTGGAAAACTGTTGCCTGGACTGATGAGTCGAAATTCACGTTGGTGCATGCGGATGGCAGGATACGAGTACGGCGCAAACCACATGAAGCGATGGATCGTTCTTGCCAGCAGGGTACTCTTCAAGCTGGTGGGGTGGCATTCTCGTTTGGGGACTGTTTACGTGGACTGAAATGGGACCCCTGGTACGTGTGACATCGTCCCTCACAGGTCAACGTTACCGGGATATCCTGGACGACCCTTTGTTCCCGTTTGTGCGTCTTCAACAACATCCCACTGGGTACCTCATCCTGCAACAAGACAATGCACCGTGCCATCGCTCCCGAATTGTATCCGAATGGTTGGATGAACACTCCACCAACGTGACCTCGCTTCCTTGGCCAGCTAGGTCACCTGACCTCAATCCCATCGAACACATCTGGGATGCCATCGAGAGAGATGTTCGAGGCTCTGACCCCCTCCTTCAAATCTTCGTGAACTGTGGGAGCTTGTTAAAGGGTCGTGGATCCGTATGGCTTCCCAACGCTTCCGGTGTCTTGTCGAGTCCATGCCGAGACGAATCGCCGCCGTCATCAGGGCGAAAGTTGGTGCTACGTTACTAGACAGGTATCTGTAATTCAATTGCTCTTCAGTGTATGGGCACTTGATGAAAATGGAAATCGAGAAATAAGGAAGTAACGAAAGATGGTTCTCTTTACGTATTCGGTTGCCAAGTATTTCTAAAGCGGACGATTCATTGCAGTACAATATTTTTCGTTGGACTGAATTGGATGTTATTGAGCAAGTGTATAGCTAAGCAAAAATCTAATATGTCGTCGACTCCCTTGCTATATTATCAGATGTAACGCCCCCCCCCACCCTCCTCCTCCTCAGGAAGGGAAGCGTCTCAGCTGAGTTCACAGCGTATCTCAAAGTTAAGTCGGTATTTTAAATCGTAACAGACACAATCTCAATACTAAAACAAGCGTTGGCAAAGTACGCGGTGGGATGCATGTCGCTTTTCAACAGGGCATGAACTAATTGGGGGCCTAAATTGGAAATTTAACCGCAAAAACGTTGTTCTCTGGTTTGAGTAGCCTCTGTGTGATAAAGGCAATGCAAAATTATGACGGCCCTGGCAGAACCTATGATATTACGATTGATGGCAATGGTGATCGCTTTTTACAGAATATTTGTTGCGCAATGTCATATGTTGCAATTGTCAGAGCTACTTATCTGTGGCATTAGTGTGGAAGTATTATCCTAGTCACAAACCAGCTGATTTGTCTGAATTCATTTGACCGCAAATACTATTCAAAAGAGAAAAAAGTAATTTCTGAACTTATAACATTGCTTTTCCTGAGAACTCATTGAAGAGTCGACGTAAAATAAAGGGTTAAAAATTAATTTTGGTTACATAATTCCAGGCAACTTTTAAGAAAAAATAATATTGCACTAAATTCTTAGAGAAAATAAAATATTTAAAAATAATTTCGGAAAATATTTTCGTTGCTGAACGTTTTTTGTCTTTAGTCTGGATCGAGCCAATCGGCTTGTTCGAAAATAAGACCGTGGTTTAGGAATGTAGTGGCTGATTTTCGGTTTGATAGTTCAACTCATTTGGTGCTACTCGGAGTCATGAAATCAAAATTGGCGAATGCTGTCACTTCTTTAGGCAAATTTTTGTGTGAACACAGTGGTTAGACCCTTTAACGGGCCGGTCAATGTGACCAAAATGTTGACAGAAATCCACTGAAGCTTGAGGCCGTATTGTCTCCAAATTCTCCTGAAACAGAAAGGGCCCATTGCGGGGGGAATTTACCTTTTCTAGCAAACACACTTGCTGTCCGTTTTTCATCAGAGCGGGGTGGAACACAAATCTGTCACAGGTGATATGAACTGCCGTTAAGATTTTTTCGGGTAAGTCCAAGCACTTTATTCTCTGTTCTATGACCCAATGCCAAACGAGACCTCATAACACCCTCCTGCCTAACACCGACCGACTCAGCAAGACTGCGGGCGTTGCTAAGACGGCCGTTGCATACGTGGAAAGTACGTAAGGTGCATCCTCCAGCTCCCAAGAAATATTTTGTCCTTCATTCCAGAGATGAAGGAAACAATTGCATTTTCAAAATACTCTATTCCAGCAACGGCCAGGTTGAAAAGAGAGAAATCTTTCAGAACATATTTTAGTGCTTTTATTGTTTATTTAAATTGGGCATGCCATTCCCTTTGTGTTTTTGTAAAATATAGAAACAAGCTGGTTAAAATGTTATATCGCTCAAAGAATGATCTTTTCGCCCCATAGTTACTGCATTCATTCTAGCTAGATGACGATAGCAGACATTCGCATGGGGGATTCCAGTGGGACTCGAAGTGTTTGTGATAACCAGAATACCCTACCACTATCTATGCCCTTTTCCGGGAAATGAAAGTCTTAGGGCTTGATTTTGAACAAAACTTCAAGCAGCAGTATTTATCTACAGCCCATTCTGTGACCCCATAGGCCATATAGAGCTATAATGAGCGTGCAATTTTCTGTAGCACAAATTTACTGTTTAATGAGCAACAATGGAAATAATTTTTAATTTAATAAAAATTAGTAAACCAAGGTAACAGAATGGAAATTTTTTGGGGTAATGTTCGCCATTTTTGTGACTTACTGTAAAGCAAGTTGAGAATGTCTTTTTATTTTTTAAGCAACCGCTGAATAACTTTTCATTTTTTAAGCTATCAGTGAATGACCTTTCTCTCGGAATGTTTGTCATATTATTTATTGTAAAAGCATAGATTTAGGGGTTATTTTGATACCGTTCGTTCGGAAAGCTGTAGGTACAAAAACTGATATAATTCAAAATTCGCTAGGAGATGTTAAGGTGAGTTAAATGTTGTTTATATCTTAGCTTTCTAGTTTTTCATCGATGTTATATGTGACTGTCTTTTAAGAACATATTCAACAGGGACATCTCTCTCTCTCTCTCTCTCGCACTCTCTTTCTCTTTCTCGCACACACACACAGTCTGATTAAACAAAGCTGCACGCGAAATCTATATCTGCAGCCCGTTCGACTACTTCTCCTGAGGTATGGAGCATTGTTAATCATAATTTCCTGCAGAACGAATTTACAGCTGAAACGGCAATAGTGGAAAAGGTTTTTTTTTAATTTAATGAAAAACTGAATCGAAATTCGGCAAAACAATAAGCACCATTTTGTGACTCGCTGAAAAGCAAAAAGTGATGTACTTCATTTTTTGAGCGATCGGTGAATGACTTTTTCTTTTCAAACGCATAGCATGTCCTTCATTGTAAAAGCATGGATTATTTAGTTTTAGATTGATTTCATTCGTTCTGAGAGCTATTTAGACAGTGCAAATAAATATGTGCATAACATGACCCCCTTTTTTTGTTCCACGGATTTATTGTTAGGCCACCCCTTTTAAGAAACTCTATGCGCACCACTGTGTGAAAATTTAATCACGTCCCAGTTGTCATTTGAAACCCTTTGTAATTTAAGCACGCTCAACACCAAACCTTCGTCTTCTATTCCTAAAAGACGGTGGCTCAAAAATGGCGTTCAATCAACTTCTTGTACTTATGATCTCACTGTTAACCACGGTGATAATAACACAGTACGCTGTGGTCGTTTTCACTCTTTAATAAAAAATAATTTAAGCTGTATATGATAAAAATAATTCTTTAAAAAAATCATTATGTCCTATTTAATATGTTATAAAATGATATATAATTATCTCTAATGGAAAATCTTTATGTGTGATACAAAAAATAAATCTTCAACAAAAAGATGTATACATTACTCGAAATGCTTCGTTTAGTCATAATAACAGCTCCACATGCTAAATTTTAAGACAAGTCTATGTCAATGGATTTAGTCATATTTATAGGTACCCTGGGCCGGATAAAGAAAAAGGAAGTGGAATGCGTGTTGTATTTTTTCGGTCTTCAAAAACTAATACTTAATACTTGCACAGAAATTAAAAAATCGTGTGCTTTTTCCCCGTGATTTCCTTCTCATGGGCGAAGGGAAAATAGAACGAAACGTCGCGATTTTTATGTCGAGTCATTTGACTTTGCATTCTGGAATAATAATACAATAAATACGCTCGGCATCTGTTTTAAATTTTGCAAGCATTTCACAGTTTCTAAATTGTGTGATTCAACATAGTTACTTCTTTTACTTTTCAAGAAAAAATGTTTGCGTGTTTAGAATTTTCAGACCATTTCCGAAGTTCTCCAAGAAAAAAATACAATTTTGTTTTCTGTGTCCGATATATTACTATCCCAAAATAAAGTTGACTGTGCTATGCCGTTACGTTTCAAGTTGCACCTCCTGCACATTTTCTGATATGAGAGTTAAAAGAAGACTATTGTTGTTACATCTAAAAATTCAAATTACTTTTTCTCTTAACAGGTCTTAAAACGCTATTAATTTGGGAAGTATTCAATTTTTGCTCATTTCAGCTTTTCGCAGTGGTTCTCACCTGAAGTTCGAAAAATAAATACTTTGCAAATCAAATGTAATTTTTTATTCGTAACATTGAAAGACACTAAGTGTTTCAGGCGCGCAGTAAAGTACGAGTACTGAGAACAGGAAAACTCGTTCGCGCAAAATTCTGTGGAAAGGATTTGGGCTTGTCACTGGGTGAGCCTCCCTCTCCCCTGCCAGACAAAGCTACTGTGTTAATTCTACTGAAATTCACAAAGGGTAATCAACCTAGGTGATTAAATAGACTTGCAAGCCCTAATCCTCCGAGCTGTTATACTTCATAACCGTGTATTTAGTAGATGTTCGGGACTTTTATTGTTGGTACTGTATAGTTCGTCATAATTGAGGTCGACGTGAATGGTGGCTTCTCTTGGAAAAGGAAATCCACATGATTTGTAAACAGAAAGATGTGTCGTGTGCATCGTAGTCTTAGAGCTGAAAGACGCCAGTGAAAACCCTAGAACAGATTCACGCCTAAACCGCCGCAGGTAGTGCTAATTTAACGGCGGAGATCCTAGGGCGTTACAAAAATCTGCTGCAACCATCAGCCATAATTTCAAATTTTAAGATACAGAGTTGGGTGGAGGGACATACCGGGAAGTTCCACGTCTATTATGAATTTCTAAAGTTTTCAATTGACACAATGGCATGGATGAACAAACACACACACAAAAGCATAGTTCCTTTAGAGACGTTCAGGAAAAACAAGTGCAGACGAAAAACAACTTTAAAAAACTTTGATAGAAGTTTGTTTTCCTCCCTAATAAATTTCATTGGTACCAGGCAGAGCAACATTTGATATTCATGACGCAAATTCCACGGAGAGGATAAAACGAGTCAAACACAAGGTCATAGGTTTTGCACTATTAGCATTATTAGTCGAGGCGCCCTTATTTTCTGTCACTACACAAAATCATCATAAAGCTTTAACAAAATTAAAGAGGGAATGTTTGGTCACAGCGAATTCTTTTCCGTCGTTTTGGTGAATTGGGTTTCAGATATAGATAAGTATTAAGTAAGAGATTTTGGCAAAGCCAGAAATTCTCAGTCCTCCCCCAACTTTTTTATGTAATTGAAATTTTTAGTAAACTTCTCTTTTTCATAAATACATTTCTATTTCACATAAATATGTTATCATAGGAAACCATAAAAAAAGGCGAAAAAATTCCACTTCCATATTTCAACGGGAATACAAGTTTTGTGGTTCTGGAATTGCAAATTGACAGTTTACTCGATTGTGTCTGTCTATCCTTCTGTTCGTGAGTGGGCGTGTGGTTTATGGCCACCATACGTCAAAGCATTATAGCTATCAAGACGATGAACTGCTACAATTTCCGTGTAAATCAGAGACCCAAAACTGACGGTCTCAAAACAGAGTTTTTGATTATTTTATAAAATTGAAAATGTATGACAACTGTTAATATGAAACAACAAGAGCTTTATCAAAAAGTACCGGACTGATTACATATTGGTATGGAAGTGGATAAAGAGAAGAGGTCGCTATATTTCTTAGAGTGTTGTCTGACATTTTCCATTTGTCTGGCTGTCTGCAGTGGCCCACTACACCACAGAAGAGGTGTAGTGGGACACAATTTGAAACAATGTTAGAACAGTGAAATCCAATGAAATTTTAATTTATAGCCACAGAAAGTACTTCCGGTTGCAAAAATACGTAATTGGCGTTCTTCTCTGCTATCGTGCGAAAAAAGTTAGTGGAGGCAATTACACAGATTTGTTTCGCTGTAATGGGGGAATCGGAGTAAACTTTCTCAAATAAGAGGAATTAGGTGTTAAACAGAACTGTTTGGTACCGATAATTATATTAACAATTTCGAAATTGTTGTGAATAAATTATCTATGCGTGGAAGCAGTTACACTACTTCAAATTTTTCTTGAAATCCGTTATGGTAGTTGAGATGTGTGTGACCCCACCGGGTACTGGTTACCTGTACTAAGAGCAAATATATACATATGGCTCCAGTCCTAGGAGGAATGGAGTTTTTCTTAATAGTTAGATGTTTCTGTCTCCTAAAGTCATCGGCTTACGAGGCTCCTGAACCTCGAGCAAATCTTTGGTGAGCAGCTGAACTCGAAATCAGAAACTTCTATATCCGGTACCGAGGTGGAAGAACGCTGACCGCTTACAGACTCGATGTATACAGACACATACGATTTAATATTCCAATAAGAACAAAGTGTTCAACAGGTATATATCACTGCTAAAACAAGATTTTCCTCCATATCATTGATTTTAGATAAATTACTTTTTGATATCGACCTGCTCGAACCACGGAACTCAAGCACTAATTTTATTGTAGTTTCTAGACATATTTTGGGAGATATGGCATGTATTTGCCTTCTTTACAGTACAACATTTTTGTTAGAATGACGTTACTACAAATGTCGATTAGATACTGCAGCACAGTATGGATATCTGGGTAAACATAACTGGGTGTGGCGCTCTTTGACGTATTAGGTTCGTATGTGTGCTGTCGTGCCTTCTGCTTTGTATAATATGTAAAGAGCAGTATGCCAACGGCTTCCGAAATCATTGGAAATTGCGGGCAAGACTATGTATGTGGGTATGACATTGTGCCTGGAACCAAACTTTTATGAAGCATACAAATCTTACTTTGGAATGACCGTCCGTGACCTTGAGCACGTTATGGGCTCCACACGTGTCTTCTGGTAATTGCTGATTGGCTGCGTGGAAGCAGAAAAATCATACAAGGCTTACTTTGGAATGACTGTCCGTGACCTTGACACGTCATGGGCTCCACACGTGTATTGTGGTAATTGCCGATCGACACTGGAACATTGGCTGCGTGGAAGCAGAAAAATCATACAAAGCTTACTTTGGAATGACCGTCCGTGACTTTGGACACGTCAATGGGCTCCACACGTGTCTTGTGGTAATTGCCGATCAGACACTGGAACATTGGGAGCTGCGTGGAAGCAGAAAAATCGAAGACAAAGCTTACTTTGGAATGACCGTCCGTGACCTTGATCACGTCATGGGCTCCACACGTGCCTTGTGGTAATTGCCGCCACAACTGGTAATTGCCGCACGACACTGAAACATTGGCTGCGTGGAAGCAGAAAAAAGCATGCCATTCCCGAATTTGGATGGAACCTAAAGAAACCACCACGATTAGAAACATGTCACTTTCACGTATGATTGGTCTGAAGAGTTTCAAAGAAGGGAAAAATAGAAGTTTACTAAAATTATCCCAAAATTCCGTTATCCATTGCTCCCTCTCCCACACAGAGAAAGCTGTGCCTGTTCCCTATCCTCTTGTTAGAAAGCAATGTTGATGAACAATCAAACGGCGCAGATAGTTCTGATGATTGTGTTTTAGAAAACAAGAAAGAAAAAAACCCTTATTTACCGGGAATAACCAGATAGCATAAATCCAGTTGTGAGAAACGAAAGTATGAAGATGAAAACTTGGAATTTTAAGTTAGAGTGGATGTAAGATTTTGCATTTTCCTTTTTAAGTAGAGGTAAACCCATTTGTTTTACCTATAGTGTGTTACATAGTCATTGCAAGCAAGTCATTTAAAAAGCTACTATAAAACAAATCACAAAACTGTTCGTCTCATTATCCTCTTAAATCGACAGAAAACCAGCTTAACTCTGTTAAAAGCACCACCAAATAGCCAGGAGACACTTCGCTGACAACGTTGAACAGGGGAAGCCGATGAAAACAACTGACACCAGTTTTGCAATATATGAATATTGCCTGTACTAAATGCCTATATTCTGATAGAGAATTTTTTAAGAAGAGTATAGTTTAACTTGCTGCTGTGATAAATAAAATAACACACAAACAACGACTAATACCATGAAAGTAGCTTCACTTTACACTACACAGATGCGTATCTCTTATATCAGTGAGGGTGTTGCGAGCAGAATGCAAAACGATTTAAGGTATTTCCTTGCATCCAGGGCTTAGCTCTTGACGAACATACAGACACAAAGACAAATCCTATCTGGCGGTATTCGGTTGTTACGTTTCCTCTAATGAAAATGTGTAAGAAAAGATATGAAACTAAAAGAAACAACTTGTTTTGTTGACATTAGAAATGTGTTTCACAGAGCCTTAACAAATGCTGATATTCAACTGGATGAATTTAATACTTTTGCAATAGATTGATTCATAGCTCTTATAAAAGGTGATTTCAGCTTATCAGAGTTTCACCGTGTTCACTGCTTTATTCATCATAAACATCTAACAGCCAGATACTTGAAGTATGGAAACGTTTTGAAATTATAAATTTCATAGGTTTCAAATGAGAAGACACACCAATAATTTAGATTTGTTCTTTAAAAAAATGGATCTCTTAAAATAAAGCCAGATATATCTCTTTCCACCGTGCATTGGAGTTACTAACAATATTTTAAGATGGTTTGTTGATCTGCTGGTACCGATTATCACTTTAGTTGAAAAACAGAAGAGTTCTATCCTGAAGTGCAGAAAATGATGAATGGATTCATTATCTATCAGCTTCTCACTGATATCTACAGGCTCTCAACTTAGCAATGTAGGAAACAGATAAGAACGTTTATGATCTTATCAGACAATTTTCAGCTTGTGAATAAAAATAAGATTTTCTTTTAAAGAGACATGTTTCTAAGAAACTTTAATGATTCTCTCAATCTCATGAATAGGTTAGATACGTTCTCTGATACTGAAATAAAATACTACAAACTGGAAGAATATTGTTTTAAATCACTGTACTGTGTAGTGAATTAGAAGCATTGTGTGAACCCTGCAAATTCAAAACTAAATGAGTAAATTCGTACAACTTTATTAACATATGTCTTTTTTTCATCGACTCGCAGTCATGATGGAGACACGGAAAACCTGTGCTATCAGTAAATAGCGTGACAATTGTATTAATGATTACCTGTATTATAAAAATATTATGATAAGACACAATTTTGAAAACGTGTTATCTGATTCAAATTCCTGCATCTCTGATTTTAATAGTTTACGTACATTCCTGCATGTTTTAACCAGATATTTACTAAGTGAAATACATATACTCTTAAAAATATGTGTTTTTACGTCTCTTATTTTAATTTTCGGAGTCTTATTTAATGTAAATGAATTGTAAATGTGCATTTATTTTTTTAGATATATTGGTAGTTACTAGAAACAATATTCAGTCATGATTTTGGGAAAGCTGATACATATGTGTGTGTGTGTGTGCTTTATATTGCTTTGGAACTGACAAAAAGATCTATAGAAGTATCTATGCATATGTGTCTTCAATGCCTGTATGAAATATTTATAAACAAAATAGAAGTGTAACCAAAAAACGTCTGTGTGTAAAAACTGTTGATGTCTTGCGGCTCTCAAACATCAGAACTTTATCGTAAGTGGGTCTTATGTTTGACCACCCTTGGTACATGTAACAAACGCATTAAGAAAGAAAGCCGTCCCGCTGGCACAGTGGTCTAAGCGATGAATTCTGATCTCTAAGATGGGTCCGGGT